>JASSUY010047413.1:0-132693 GCA_032466535.1 Forpus xanthops
CAAAGCGGTTCTGGGTAGGAACAACAGATTTAGGAGGAAGCCCCTTGCTTTTAATTGTCCTCTTCCTCCTCTTTTTGCCGTTTTTTCCTGTCACTGTTTCCCAGCTTCCTGGGTTAGCAGCGTCTTTACCTGTATGAGCGACAGGAGCTGTTTGAGGCCCCTGCACAGTCAGGTCCTGGAGCAAGCAGCTCTGTTTCCCTGCAGTTTCTCTCACACCTCTCAGCCCAGTGACAGTGTCCCACAGCTCAGCCACTGCTGCAGGAGGACCTCACCAGGGAGCACAGAGTGCAGCACTGCACATCGCGAGCCCTCTTCTCCGGAGAGCAGTGCAGGCACTCTCTACAGTCCGAGCTCTGCCCCACAGCCTCTCCTCGGCTGTCTCCCTCTTTAAACCATAATCTTTATAATGTGAAGATGATATCTATGGGGAAAAAAGGGAAAACTTGAAATTTATGACAAGTATTTTTTGTAAGCTTGGGATGAAAATTAGCTAACTTGTGAAAATATATAGTGGTGCCAAAAAGACATTGCTTTTGTATTCACGGAAAGGCAATGGACCTTTGTGTTGGTAAGTTAAAGCAGGCCCTACAGAGTAAGAAGCCTTCTATTCTTGTTGAATAATTTTTGCTATAAACCTGTGGATCTAGTATCTCAAGTAAATCCATTCTACCTGTCTTGTCTTTTCCTTTATATATTATTATTTCTAAAAGGAAAAGAGAGAGAAAATAAGCCACTCTCCAGCAAATCCTCCCTTTTAAAGCTTTATCAGATGCCGTAAGAAGAGTGTAATCAGAGCCATTATAGCTGTTGCATTAATACCAGATAGACAAAGTTCCTATGTTTTACTGAACTACATATTCACTGGTGATGATCACTGGTAAATACTGAATCATACATAGACACAGTTGCCAGGTTAACAGGCTGACAAAAGAGCACAGAGAGACTTCTTAATGTGTTTAAAAAAGTCTCCAATATTTCAATTTAATACGGGTTTCAGTGAGGCCTTTAGCGTAGATTGCAGCTGTTCATCAGATGATTGCTGTCCCCTTCTTCCACACCCACACTGCTTAGAAGCGCACCAGAAAGTAAGATTTTAAAGATGAATTCCTATTTCTGCTTCTTCATCTTAGAAGTCTTTCTTAAAACTTCTGAATGAGAAATAGACTTTCACATTTTCTCACTGGCCTCATTTTGATGTTTTTATCTTATTCAGGATGTAGAGTGCATGTACATGTCCAGAGACAGTTACTGTCATTAATGGATTCTCAAGTAAATAGACGGTATCGAATGTCAGTGAGAGCTACCACAGTTTTCCTATTCAGTTACTTGACCAAGTTTTATTTGTTTCCTCTTCAATTTGGAGACACTGTTGTGAAAACAATGTTCACTACACTTACTGTATCTGAGCTATGCTAATACTACATGAGTACACTACTGAACAGTGCTTCCATGGCTATCTGTGTGTTTCTTCTGCATCTTATGCTAGACAGCAGATCATCAAAGCTATCTCATTCTTAGAAGTTTGGACTGTGTGAAATACCCCTGAGATTCCTTTTTCACTGACTAAACCTTTTGCTATCTTATCTCAGGATGATGATAATAATGCTTGATTCTTTCAGTTCATGTATTTGCTTTATTTTAATATCATGTAATTATCTATATTTACCAGATCTAACATTGTAACTCCTCTACCCAAACCCAAGTTTTAGTGGTGTCTGACAGATTCTGTGATGAAGCTGTCATGCCTTTCCCATGATAGTTTGAGCACAGTTGACCCTCTGCATACCAGGTCTGCATGCCATACTAGGAGAGTGAGATCAGCACTACCTTCCCATTCATTTGCAGTTCAAGAGAGAAACAACAAATAGTTGTTGTTGCACGGTGAAGAGGAGCTTTACAGTTGAGCTGCCAAGCAAGAAAAGCCAGCAATAGCTATGGAAATTGTCATTAAGGTTACAGAAATTATAATAGAAAAACAAAAAAATGTATTAGTTATGTAGTAAAAATGGGAAGTTCAGACTACCAAGCTTTCATGTGTTGTTTTGTTACATTACACTCCCTCATTTGCTTCTCATCCATGTCTTAAACGGTTTTTTTACAAGGTAAGGGTTTGTTGTCTGGGAGCAATATGTAGTTTATCTTGGCTAGAGGATAATTTAAATGCTTCTCTGAGTCGGTTGTGTAGCTCCACTGATTCTCACACTAATGAATCTGTGGATAAATGTGCTTCATTTAAACAAATGAGATGTTGAGGGGACTCTGATTTAGACTCTGAAGGTGAAATTAATCTCATGCTGAAGTAGATGTGTAAAGTAAGCACTTCTGAGATGCCATTTATGTAAAGTTTCTGTTGATTGTGAAGGAAGTGTACTGTATACCCCTTCTCCTAAGCAACCATTCAGACTCCACCAGAAATCACCTGTTGCACTGCTGATTTATTACAAGACCACCTAGGTACACAGTGTGAGCCTTTGGAGTGGAATGGAAGCATTTATTTTGATTTTACAGATTCTGCTTTTCTGCAAAACCATTCATTTCCAGAAGGGAATACATGCAAAAATATTATTCTCTAGCCAGGAAAAAACACTTTGTGACTAGCTGCTAGTATTTCAACTTTGCTATGAAAAGACAGAGTAAATAAAGTTGAAAAAGATTGCCACGAGCAATTTTGGAAGCTTCAAGAAAAAATCCAGTTAACAGGAGGGATAGTATATGTTTGTTATAATATAACATTCATGTCACTGAGGCCACTGTAGTTATAAACACTTCACCTAAGAGAAATGTTTAGCAGGATCATGCGTAGACTTCTCAGTGAGGACAGTGGCTGGCAAAAAAGGAATCACAGTTTTCCAATTTTAAAATAACTACTTTGTGGAATAAGATTTCTCATAAAGACTGCATTCTGGGACACACAGGCTTAGCCTGAGAGAGAACGTTTTATACAAATCTGCTACTTATTAAAGGTTTGGTGCACTTATTTAGACTCCATGACTCTTAGGCAGTTGGAGTAAAATCAGAATAACATAGTAAAGTGACTATGCAGATGCATCTAACTTAATGACATACAACATCCATGAAAATTGCACGACAGTTGCTACAAGGGGTGTATTGCTTTGCTATCCATGTTTTATTTTCAGGCATGTACTTTTCAGACAGCATAAGTCTTTCCTATTTTTAGAGCTGCTGTGTGGTATCTCTCTGCCTGCTCTATGCTGATGTTCTCATTTGTTAACTTTAGAAACTCAGTCTTCTGTCACCAAAGGCCTATTGAAGCTGGTCACTGTCTGCCCATTGGTTTTTGCTGGCTCTGGATCAAGCCCCCAAAGAGTTCTAAAAATATATATGATATGTTTACAGAAATTACAATAATCTATTTAGAGTGCAAGCACATGGTAACTGATGACATCACAGGGAAGCATTTGAATGGTTTATATTAACATCGCCCTGTGGCTTTAAAAATATAATTAATGTATTTTTTTTATATTTAAGGTCTGTTATAAATTCCTGGGTTTTTTGTTAATATCATGAGTAACGTATTTTTTGTTATATTATTAATAATTTCTCTGTATGTTCCCAAACCAGATCATGTCAGTGTTAAGATTTGCAGTAACCTGAATCAGTGTCGGGTCAGACTTTGGAATAAATGAAAACAACAAAACCCAAGAAGTTTTGAACATTTTTTGGAAATTTGTTTCACCTTATTAAAAAAAAAAAACAAAGGAAAACAAAAAATTGGATAAGCAAGATTTTAACAGAAGTGTTTGCAGAAGTAATTTGGGTATTTAGATTTACCCTTAAGTGTCTGTACATAGTCTTTTTGTCCAACATCACATACTATGAAAGGTAAGACCTTTCTAGTATAGATTTGTGCTATTGGAATGCAAGAACCAACCATCACTAATGATTTAAAGCCTGTTTCAAAACAGAAGAAAATCAAATGCTTCTGGAAATGAGATAAAGATCTCTGAGAAAGAGAGAAACACGGGACTCTAGCAGTTCTCAGTTTATTGTTGTCTGTTGGTAGGAATATGTCTTGTTTATGAGAAAGAGTAGATAATACAAAATAATATGCAAATGCCTGCAGGAGTCTATTAATTTAAATCTAAAGGATTTATTTTATTTGCTGTTGCATTTGAAACAGGCTGGCATTCCTGTTTGCTTAGATGTATTTTGAAAATTATTAAAATCATGTAGAATAATGGCTTAAACCACCTACTCTTAGAATATTGAATGACTGTTTATGTTTTTTTAGTTTTCACTCAACAAACCAAAGATACATGCATTAAAAAGTAGTTGATATTTTATATATTTATTCACTGTATATAGCCTTATGTCTTAAATGTCTTAACTAAACATCCAAAACGTTAAGCTGTTATGAAAACCTTTCCACTTGGTACAAGTATTATGTATTTCCTGGAGTATGAACTAAACCAGTGTATCATATAACCAGCACACACATATCTAGTCCCTTTTGCTATGCTAGACTGAGCTTTGTGAAAGTTTCCCATTGTCTTGAGTAATTACTAGCTTACCCACTGCTGTTATATGAATGAAGGTGGCATCTTCAAGGATATTGCTATGTACCTGTCTCTATCCATGTCTTTCACATGTCTTTCTTCAGAGAAAGGAAGTTCTCTCATGTGAATGTTTGTAGCTAATTGTGAGGAGGACTGGAATCACCCTGAGTATGTTTATAATGAATGGTTTTGGCATAATTGTGAATTCCAAAGTGCCTTTCTGGGCCTGTGAATTTCCAAAGTGATTTTTGAGCCTGCTCAGGAGTCCAAGTTATTCAGCAGGCCCCAGCCATGAAAACACCCACACATCAAGGGCAATGGGATGAGGAGGGCCTTTCAGTCTAAATGCATGTTAGTGCACTTTATGAGGTCTGGGAAAAGCTTGCAAAAATAAAGCTCTGCGTCTGTAAGTATTAATGGCAGTTCCGTACCAGGAGAACTACAAGTAACTAAAACTAGAAAAGAGGCTAGTGAAGAACTGAAGAGAACACACCAAGAAGTTCCAAAATTTCATGTATAAGAAGCATACTAAAACCTACTTGCTTATAGTAATAGCTTTCCATCATAAATGGCAACCTATAAGCAAAAGTGTATGCAGGCAATTTGACATGACTGTTATAATTTAAGATTCTTGAAAGCACATTGAAATAATCAATGTAATCCAGTAGTAGGTATTTCAGGGCAACTGGATAGGAGCACAGGTACAGCAGTGCTTGGTGCAGTTCTTCCATCCGTATCTCTGACTCCCTTTATTATCGCTTCTATACATGGATGCTGTTGCACTGTGTAACTTGGGCAACTGCAACTATTTTTGTACCAGGCAGAAATTATGGCAATATATGTTCTACTGTCTTTACTAATTGATAAACAGATGGCAGAATGTAACATGTATGTTGACAGCAGCAGTTAGATGCAATTTTGAGTCCATTTGCAAGTCTGCTATCACTCTCCCCCATCCACTTTCTTGAGCTGGAGCTGCAGGTGTATGGAGGGATCAGAACTGGAGCCGTCTCAGGGTTTAGCATGTACTTGGTTGTTACTCATCTATTTTAGATGGATCAGATACCAGTGTGGGTGAGTGGACCAATGTCCTCCCCACCTGCCTGTGGCAGTTTACTTCTGTCAGAACACGGTGTGAGCACAACATTAAGCCTGAACTATAACCAATTGCACAGAAGTTCACTTTTATGTCTGTTCTTCGTGCTACATTATAGAGCAGCCAGCATTCATTAGAAAGTGCTCTTGGATTACCAGCAATTTCAAGAAGTCAGTCTGGCAGTCACTGGGCTTCCTGAAATGAATTTCTGTGAGGTGAGTATATTTCAGAGTGGGTAGGCAAAGTCCAAGTGATTGACCTTTAAAAGACAAGCATTCATTATACTTCCCTCTCCTGCTCTGTTCTTCCTTCTTATACACACCCACTCCCACATTTTGACTAGTTCTATTGATCTACTAAGTCATGGTACTTTTTAGTATGCACCTAGTCTTCCTGAATTTCAAAGAGAGAGAAAAGAGCGCATGTATTTCTATACTAATAAATGTAGCAGTCAGAATTTAACATTTTTTTAACCTTCAAGAATATCTTGGGTAAATACTATTTTTGAGTAAAAGAAGATAACCTAAGATTATATCTGCAAGTATTTTTACTTAATCTAGTAGTTTCTTAGAGCCTTATCCTAATAACTGGATTTTGATCCATAAAATGGCAGTGTTGGTTCTTCAAGTGCAGCGCATATAATTGCAATAAGAAGGAGCTCTGTTTCTTTCTTTCTTCCTTGGTCTATCTTTTGCTCTGTCATATCGCATTCCAGCAGTATACAGGATAGCTAATTCAAACTCTCTTCCAGCTTCTTTAACCTCTTGGATACTCCATATATATTTTACCATTGGTGAGTTTGAATAGTGAAAGTGCTTAGTTCCACCTACTTTGCACTTCAGATCCACTTGAATAGATTCCTAGAAGAATGAAGACATTAAAAAATGTGTCCCTTTCTATCCAAATCCCCTATTTCATGATAGGCTCAGTTAATTTTTAAATGGTTCACTTTTTTCCCCCTAATATTTTTAAGTATTATTTCTTGGCTAGATATTTCACAACTTCTTCAGACACATTTTAAATATCATCAGTCAGTCTATGCACTTGGTAAGCATTTAAATAACACCATGAAGTTAATATGCTGTGCTAATATTTAACATGCCAAAAATCACCTCTGCCATGCTGCTAGATCCTGATCAGTCACCAAAAAGAAAATGTAGGAAACGAGAATAGAATCGGCAACAAAAAAAAATCATATAAAAAGAGACCACGTGCAAATGAACTAATTGCAAGTTTCCTTTTTGCTTCCTAACGTCTGTATCTGCCACACATCACACACATGCTTGTTAAAACTGTTTTACTTTTTGTATTTCAGATGTGGTCTCTGTGTTAAGGTAGCTTTATCCGGGAGTTATTGTGTGCCTCAGCTCTTCACACACAGCTTGGTCTGAGCACCAGTCCTTGTTGTCCTCCTCTGGGAGCACAAGTCAGAAGATCCAGATGACAAGTAGAGAAAAGAGCCTCCACCCTAAGCAGCATCTGGCTCTTTGGCAGATTTGTCAAGCACTTCCACTAATGGGTTCGAATTCGCCCAGAGGTCTTTTATGTGGTTACATTACAGATGGTCTCTCTGTTCTATCTTCTCCTTTTGAATGTTTTTATTAAAAAAAAAAAAAGGCAAAAACTTTCATCTGATCCTCAGAATTTACACACTCCTTTCTAGCTGATAAGTCTCTTTATGGGTCTCATCAGGTGCCTGTACAGGCTCTTTTCTGTTAGAAATCACTAAGCTTTCCATATATCGAAATGTGTGCCTTGAGTTTTGTTGGCAATTCATGGACTTAGTTCTCCAGTTTAGCTGCCAAGTGATATAATTTGCTGTGATATGAGCCCATATTATTGTAAAATTTCTTTGGGAATTACTTTATGTTGTTTGTAGAGCAGAGGTAACTTTACCTTCCCTTGAAGTATGAAATATACTTGCTTACCACTAGCCATCCACCTTTGAAAACCTAAGTTCAAATCTGGATTTGGTTAAATGTGAAAATGAGTATCGTGGTCTCAATCTAATTCATAGGGGATTCTTGTCTGCCATTTAAGAGAGGCCCAGGACTGAGGTAGCAAGTCTGTGGGAAGGTATGTTTGGCACATCTATGGAGAAAGGCGTATGTAGTGCCCAAATAAATAAAACAATTCCAAGGATCAACTTTTTAGCAGCATTATTTTATTGTGTGGCGCAAGTGCAGAAGAGGGCAAAGTGAAAATGTCCTGTTTGGTGTATTTAATTTTAGTGCTGTTTCAATTTAGAGCTGAATCTCTGTCACTTTAATTTTTAAGGATTTGGGGGATTTTATTTGCTTTTCAGTGTAGAAGTAACTGGCAGGTGACTAGACATAAGATCATGTTTTATTCCTATGTTATTTCAGGCTTATGTCTTGTTTTCCTTCTAATTATATAGATTAAATTAAATAGAAAAAGACCTCGAAACCCTATGCTCTCAAAGATGCAGTGTTTTTCATGACTTTCTCGAAATAGCATCTGAGAAGCATATTCATTCCCCTTAGCATTTATTATACCATGGTTCATAACAGTACTGTTTCAAAATTTGCTGAGAAATAAAAATAACTGAATTACAAAAAGCAATCATGGCATTATTAATATTGTCTATTCTAGAGCCTTGTCTCACAAACCAGGTTCTTAACCACTGGGAGCCTGTGCTAAAAGTTATCTTATGTCTGCAGTATAGATGCATGTGAACTTAAAAACCAACAGCACTGTAGGGTTGGTTTCCTCCTGCCCTTCATTTTCCTCAGAACTTGGGCAAAAGTGGATATTTAATGATTTTTAAAGGCTAGGCAGTATGTCAAAAGTCACAGCGAGGTCAAACCATTTGGTGGGAGGCAGGCTTTTGGAAGAGGGAGCTATAAAAGGCAGTTTTCACCACACAGGCTGTTTTCCACTGCTGCCGTGTACAGAGACAGTGAGGGGCTAGTGCTGTGGCTCTGCCTGTGCCCTGCTCCTGTGGCTATGCCTTCCCAGCTGCAATATCAGCATACTGGCTGAGTTGGAAGTGTTACAGGTTTACAGCTGGTACCTGATTCCTGTGGCTCAAGGGGGTAGTTCAGGGGAGACTACGCCCTAGAGTCCTCAGCGACACATATTTATTGACTCTTAGAAAAATCACCTACTTCACCCCAAATTAAATAGCTACATAAAAAATGTGTGTATGCTTTAAGTCTCAAATTATAAAATGACTTGGGGAAATCAAACAACAAAGCAAAACAAAATGTAGTCATTTGGTATCAATTGTAAAGGGCAGACAGCATGAATACGTTGATCAGGCATCATTTTCTCTTGCTCAGAATAGTAGAAGTTGTTTTGAATGTAATTAATTACTGAAAGTGAATGCACTACTCTCCCAGTTCTTTCAGATGTGCAGGTAATGAAGTCTCCTGGACTTAATAAGAATAATCAGATGCTGAATTAGTTCAAACATCAGGAAGCGAGAAAGTTGCATGTATTTATTTTATATTCTAAACCTAGCTCATTGTTGTGACTGTTATTAGTGAACAGAGATAATTACTTTTGACACAAAACTGCTTTGGAGCCTAACATAATGTGCTCAACATGAGGTAAACTACAGACTATTTGTCTTGGGAGCCAAGGTTCAGATCAGGTTTAACTTTTAGGGGGAATTTCACTGTTAAAAGTGAGATGGGTTAATCTTCCCCATGTAAGACTGCTTGCCAGTAGCTCTGTATTTTATAGTTAACAACAAACAAACGAACAAACAAAACGCCCCAGATAATATTCAGAATGTTTGCATTAAAATGTGAAGCTTGAACAGAACATGAAAAGTACAAGGTTTTGGCAGCTCCTGTGTTCTGCCTGATCTATCATGATAATTCATCCTTTCTGGAGCTGGATGAAGTTTTTGCAGGGCCCCTGTACTGGTGGCCAAAGAAATTACAGCACACCTGAAAGCTTCTTTTCCCTTGGGCAGTCCCTGATGGAGAAGAACCATGTGCTAGGGCTCTGAAATTCCTAGCAGATTTTCAGATGGGACTCGGAGCAGTTCTGCAGACGTTGTGACATGGGAAGGAAGGCCACAGGCTTCTTGTTTGCATGTCGGCCATTGCCACAGAAATGTTTGTTATTTGTTTATGACACAGCTCGTCATGTTGTAAGAACCACAGAATTTGCAAGTGCCAGTCACATCTGGAAGTGATCAGAAGTGGAAATGGGAGCTGTTGGGTGAACTACTCTTTGAAAATGTGGTTCTGGGATCCGAGGGCTTGCACTTAGATCTTACATATCTGTAAACTGGTAGTCTATATTTCATGTAAGTTGGATAGTTGACAGTTCATTGTGAATAACAGTGCCATTATTGCTTTTGGTTTATTTAAACGATCATATAACGACTTCAAAATCTCCTTTAGCCACCTTTTTTTAAGTAGCAGGTTAAACATGACTTTAACCTCCTCTGTACCTTTGTGCGTTTTCTGTTCACAGGGGGACTAAGAACCATGTAATGCAGCCTGTGAGCTGCATGCCTGAGCTTGTGGCAGCATGGGGAATATGCCGCTGCCTGAGCTGTGGCATGGGATCACTGCTGCCATACTAGGCATGGGTTTGGTGCATGCCATCTGGTGCCTGTCAGGCATGCTCATGTACAGCCCAGGTTCGGGATGGACCAGCCTGTACCAGGGCTAAGGGAGCTGAGCTCCCTTCTTTTATCTCTGCTACTCCATGAATCCCTGGTCCTTGCTGCTTCTTAGTTTAGATATTCTCTGTCTGGCTCCTGGAGTGGTTTTCTCCAACCAGCTTCCTTTTTCTTTGAGAAGACGGGAAATATCTGTTCAGACACCACATTACCTCTTTCCAGATACTTCCTCCAGTGTCTGGAGCATACACACAGAGTTAAACCATATCACATCAAACCTGTGGCTGTCACATTTAGATAGCCCAGAAAAGAGATCTCAAAGGCTGGGATCCAGCTGGCCAGAAGGTATTGCTCTGCATAGCTTTGCTTTTTGTGTGTGCATCACTCTATTACATCAGAATATAATAGTTTCCCATATAAAACTATGCTTTGTCTTTATCAAATCAAACCAGTCCCAAACTGCAGAGTGGGGAAGTTGAGGTGGAAGAGGAGCCATATGGAAAAAAGGCTTCCCATTATCTACTTTTTCAGTGACAGCCTGCCCGTTTTGCTAGTGTAGATCTGTGTCTTGTAACTGAGGAAATCTCCTGAGCATCAAGAAGGTGAGCTGGAAGTTTATACTGAGGTAAATAATTTAACATGTTCCCCACCCTTTGTCTTGATTTTTATCTGTTCATTTTAATACTTGCTGGCTTTGGACAACTGGACTAGTCCAAAAGGAGAATCCAGAAATGTCTTCTAGAAATTACTCTATGCTTTATCCACAAATATGGAAATCCAAATTAATTTTACTTGTCTTTTAATTGTGTCAGGGAAATGACATTCATTCCCAGCGGCATTCATTCTCAATAAAAGTCAGAAAGCAGTGAGAAACTAATGTAGTGTGGATTTGTGGCCAGCTGAACTGCAGTAGAATAGACAGTTTTCTGTGGTTTTCTGGAACCACATTAAATGACATTAAACTGAAATAAAATGTCTCAGTCAATCAGAAACCAGAGAAACCATACAGTTACTGAGTTTTAAGCAAATAATAGTTTTCAGCAATTATACAGCATGACAATCCAAACTCTCTGAATTTATTGCTGTGTTTAGAGCAAACCTAACCTTTTCACCTTCATTTTATTTGTTAGACAGGAAAAGAAAATGTCAGTTTTTCTTTTCCAGAAAAAATAAACTTGAATTTTTAAGCAATTATTTTTCACAGTATTTAGGTAGATTTTCTCTCTAGACCCACAAAGAAGATATCCATGTATCTCTTTCAATAAGGCAATATCCGCTCATTACTAAAGCAGTGGTCATATGCTAGATTAATAAAAGCTGTGGCTTTTGCCATTTGCTCATGTGGTTAGGAAAGAGGGAGAAATAGATTTAATGAAGACAAAAAATACCTGGCAACTTAGTGTCAGGAAGTACTGAGAATCTGAAGGCAGAGCAGGGTAAGAAAGAAAGGGTGGTAACAAAAGTTTACCTGGGGAAATGGGAAGCTGCTGGGGAAGAAGCTGCTGTTCTGTTGAAAGAAATATCCCTGTTCTCTAGCTGTGAATGTCACAAGAAAGCACACTCCAGTGCTGGCCTTTGTCACCACCTTGCCTATATTCTCACCTGATCCCTCTGCACTGAGTGCATCCCAAACGCTGACACTGACTGCCTGTCAGACAGCTCCTTTAAAATAATACTGTCTGCATAAAGGTTTTTTGTTCCTAGAATCAGAGTTTGAATAGCTAAGAGAAGGACAATAGGCATGAAAGAAAAACTGAGATACAATCACAACCAGTGCCACTATATGTCCCAAAGGATCACCTAAGGAGTCCCATCCTCTGCAAGATAAGCAGTATTGTTGAGATCAAAATAACTGTTAAACAATATCAGGCATTTTGAGATTTCCTCAGATTATTGTTGCTTTGTATTAGAAGGACCCTCTCTGCAGGTCAGTCCCTGAGTAAAGGTTATTTCCCTGTGAGCTTGCAGTCATATGCTGGGAAGCTGCATGTTGATACTCAAGCTTGTAATGTATCATCCATTTTCATAAGAAACCTGGTATAGTCCTTACTGTACTCTTACAGTTCTACAAAGCTGAATCTGATGATTTTTTTATTATTTATTACCTATGCAATATTTTTTAACATAGGAAAACTATAATGTTTTATTCTTTCTTTCATTAAGGTTCTCTCTCTTTGATATCCTCTATCTGACATTGGTTGTAGATTGATAGAGGAGAAGTATTTTTCCTGGAATATCAATGTGACATTGGTTTTGCTTTTCTCTTCTTTACTATGGAAGTTGACACCCTACTTTCAAAACCATGAGAAATAGAAAATGCACATCTAGAATCCATCTTCCATCCCCAAATGGTTGCAAAATGTTTATCACTTGTTTTCTGGATTGTTGGAGGAATAAAATAAAACTCTGAAGAACATTTTCTGGGTCTGTCCCTATAACATGACTGTTTTTACTGCTTCTTAGCACTGTATCAGATCACTTTACAAGTTAAAAAATGAGGCCTCAAGGAGAGTGGAAAGGAGGTCTTGCTAGTGTCCAGCAGTCTTATTTGCTTTTAACTCTCTGGCAGGATCCCAGGACTCACATGGTGGAGAGACATGCTTTTGTGAGATTGTGCCTAGAATAGCGAAAGATCTGCTATTTTGGCTATCTGTTAAGCCTGAGAAGAAGGAGGGCTTGATGAGCCTGGGAGAATAAGGGGGGCAGTCATCTCAATGGAACAAATTTATATCATTGTTTTTACTGTTTCTTCATTACCTTTTACAGTGGCAAAAAAGTCACAGAAGCAGCATAAAAGCACATGGAAAAGAAAACATTATTGACCTTCATTTTTTTGGTTACTGTAATGATTCAAAACATTACTGTTTGAGGAGTGTTCTTAGGCTGTGTGTTATGTTGCATGTTTGTGGTAGTTGGAAAGGTTTTTTTGTGTATTCCTGTATTTATTACACGTGTGTGTGGATATTTAGCACTGAAAAGTCATTAAAAGTCTACATGTAGCTATGTGTTAATGTACATGTATTTATATGCATGTGTATATTCCCTGAAAACCTGTCCATCATTCAAATACATCTCTCCCTTCTATCTTACCACTGGAGTCTTTGAGAACTGTTAAAAGGCTGGTGTAACTTGTCGTTAATTGCATTATTTACCATTTGTGTAGGTGCAAGTAAACATGAAAAATCCCTTGCCTGTGAATGTAATGTCTAAAATACAGATTTCTAAATATAACCTAGAAAAAAACCTCTATATCTCTTGTTATTGGTTTAAACTTTGTTGCAGTTTTTATGTCGATTTTATTGGACTAAAGAAACCTCTGTGTGTGCATCCATTCTAATTTTTTGTCAGAGTGAAAGGGCGTATGATCCAGTTCAGACTATATATGGAAGAGAGGTGTACTCATTATCCATGTTCAGAGCATTGCTGAAAGACCTGGCTAAAACAATATCTATGGGAAATGGATAAAAGCCCACCCCAATTGTGTTCAAAACTGTAGTTGACCAGAATGCTGAGCTGACAGCAGTAGGAAACAGATTTAGTGGAGTCTGAGCAGCTGTGTTACTGAGCATTCATATTGCTCCGAAAGTTAATTTTAAATAAAGGGAAATTCCATGTTTGTTTAAGTTCAGAACCACTAAGGTAGCTCACATCTTACTTGAGCAAGATTTCAGGTTCCGGTGTGAAAGTTTGGGATATGTAAGAACTATTGCAACAGGAGGGATATACAAAAAGCATGAGGAAAACTAACCAGAACAACCAGAGAGAGCATGTTTTTTTTTTCTGCCACAGTGAAGTTTAGTAAAGATTCTGCTAAAAAACAATTATGTGGAGAATTTCATATCAAATAATTTTAAAATGAAAAATCCTTTGAAAACATTTAGAAAGGATTGATTAATTTGTAAACCGAATAAAATAATACAATTTTAAGTAGCCTTTAGCTAGTCCTACTTTCAGTTCTGTTTCATTTTGGATTTTCTGACAGTTCTGCACAGTGAGGAATCAGTAATTGTAAAATGTTCTCATTAGACTAGGATTTGAAATACTTATTTTCACATTAGAATATTATTTTATAAATGCTTGATAAATGGTTTCATACTTTCAGTCTTGTAAAAAAGTGAAATACAATAACAGTAGATTATGTGGTAAAAAGTTTGCATTTTAAAATACGATCTTTGTAAAGAAGAAAATTACCTACATTTTATCTTCTTGTAGAATTCGTGAATAATCAATGCAGTTTTGAGGTTTGTAAGGACCCAGCTCTTAGTCCACATTCGTAGTAGTTTATTGGAAATGCAAATGGAATAACAATGTTATAACAGCTCAAATTTTCTGGAAATAGATTTTAATTCTGCTAAAGAAAAACAGAGCACGAATATGATTGTAATGAAAGAAAAAAAACCTCAGGAATCTTAAAAACGCAACCTTAGAAGCAAGGTTTGAGCTTATTACTTTTAATATAATACAATCAAAAGCTATACAGAAATACAGTGATACACTTGTCAAATTGGGCAATCATAATTAGCCATACTTAAACCTTCCTATGCAAGGTTGGGTTATAATGCTGGGCTGTGCACTTTGGTGGTCTGGGGTGTATCACCAGTTTTGGCTGCCTATGTAAGGATGGAGTGGGGGAAATTTCTCTCTTTGGATGCTGTTCTTTAACCAATTTTTGAACATAGGTTAACCCTTGAAAAGATGTCACTTCAGGTCAGGAAACAAAATGTGCTCTAAAGTAGAAAGCCCAGGATTCTTGCACAGCCATCTTTTTGATACAAATGCTCTTCAGTTTGGTTGGATTGTCCATATCAAGGTTGGAGTTAAAGCCCACGGGGATCTGGGAGACCATTCTGAGAAATGGGACATTTTAGAGACTTTTCCAGTAAGCCTCTGAAATGATCCAGTTTTTAAGGACTTTAAGCATAGCCAAAGCAGAATAAAAGACAAACCATTTTGCCAGATTTCAGGTTTTTGCTCAGGAGCTTGAAATCATGCTATTCAAACAAAGAGTAAAGAGCAAATTAAAACATCTTCTTACCAAGTAATCAGTTTCCTCTCAAAATTTGTCATTTGCTACGACTTAGTACTTTACTCAATTACTGTAAAAAGTAGCTTCAGACAATGCAAGAGGGGGAACACTAAATCTCAAATAGTTACGTGCCTGGCAGAGGGACAAAAAATGGAAAATAAAGTAGTACAATGTAGGGTTTTGAGCAGCTTTAACAGCAGGCTTTATTCTGCATTTACCAGAAAACAGTCTTTAATAAATAACTGCGTAAACTTAGAAGTATTAATTGGTCCTTCGGAGATCACTCTTTTCGACTTTTTTTGGAGCAGGAAAACACATACTGAACCCAAACCTGCTTCTGATTAACTCAATGAAAGCAGGACTCTGATAAACATTTAGTTTGACAAAATGAATTCAAGATGTTGGAATTATTTCATCCATTTTATTAAGCATTTTTCATGAATCCTCGATTCACTGAAACTGTTAAGATTTTAGCAGGGCTGTTACATCTTTCCAAGAATTTTTAGGCTAAAGGTAAACCAACTACATCCAGAAATGTGAATTGAATGACATCTGTTACATAGAAGGTCACATGTGTACTTCAATAAATAAATCACATAGGGATTTATTAAAATAATCCACTTGCTTGTTCACACAGTATAGAGCACCCAGGATAAGTATAACGTACACACATGGTTTTGTGAAACTTTTTGTTGGTTTGGATATCATTTTATCTTTATTAGTCTTCCAATAAGTGCAAGGTGTTTTTTACTCATTAAGAGAAAATGTATATTTGTAAACTCACTACTTTTAAAATGGTATTAGTTCATTAACTTGTGTCTGTGGACTGGGATGCCATATGCTTTAGAAACTAAATGTAACGCAAATAAAAATGCTTTTCTGCACAAAAGGTTTCCTACTGATATGGATCAAAAACTATTCCATTTACAAAGCTTGACTGCTTGTATTCCCTGACAAGTAAATGAGACAGTGGATTCAATTTTCTGATGAACAAAATCTGATCCAAGTAAAAAAATCTGAACTCATTTGAGTGTGAAAAGTGCTTACGATGAATACTTCTTAAACACACTAGCTAGGTAAATTGATTTTGCTTATGAAGTATTGCTGAAGCATTTGCATCTGGTCAATGATATATGCCTGTCTGAAAGGAAATTGTTGTAATTTTCATGCTAAACAAAAAAAAAAGCACATGTGAACTTTTTAAGCTGGAACTGCCCATTAGATATTTGTAGGGACATTGTATTGAATGGGAAATCATGACATTGAAACTAAGTGAACACGTGGGGAGTATTAAACTGTATATGCAATGAAGCACTGTTTATTTTGTGTAGCATTCTCCTGCTCCCTTAAACACATGCAAAATGGAAACTCCCAGACTTGTTTTAACCTTTAGCTGTTGTCCTTGTACAGGAACTGCTAAACGAAAACTGACTGACTTGTAAACAGCCTGATTGTGTTTTATTTCATCTAACACTGATCATATTTGCAGTAGACAATAAATACAATGCACTGCTGACAAATGTGTAGAAATGTGTATACAATCAGGTAAAGAAATCCAGGTCAAGGTAGTTCAGATCTCAGTTTATGCCTTTGCATTTCCTTGAATATGGCTATAAAATTCTTACCTGCTATTACATGACTTCCTGAAGTAGCGGTTTTCCCCAGCACATCTAGACTGCTGCTGGGAGGCTGCCCTGAGAGTGGAGTATCAATGCATCTCATATTTGATTTGAGTGTTTACAAAGTAAATGAGATTCTTAGCTTCATGTGCCTTTGGGTAAGGCCTTGGTACATTTTCCAGTGCATTTTGCTATGTTTCCTGGGACATACTCAAGACATTAAAGCTCTGAATCTGTGTCTTGGGTTTAGTGAATGCAATGAGGGGAAAGCTAAAGCATCCAGGAGATCAATGACATTTGGAGTACAAAATGGGAGACCTTTTCATTCTGTGGGTTTTATTTCTTTTCCTTATCTTGGAGGAAGAATATAGATTCAGACAACAGATCCATACTTGACTGAAAGATGCTGAGGTTTGGAGAGGGGTTGGATGTTTTGTTTTGGTTTTTTTTTTTGTCCCAAGAGGAGGATGTCTGCAGCACAGAAGATAGGTAATTTCAAAGTGAAACGTGAAACTTGCAATATGTAAGATCTGGTTGTTGCATTAACAGTTTGCCACTGATTTTTCTGGTCAGAATATAAAGACACAGGAGCGGTTGTTCTTACTGAGCTATCCCAATTGCTCATCCCTTTTCTAGCCATTTCAGTCTTCTACAATGTAACTGGACTTTTACAGCTCCGCAAGACAATCTTTCTGTTGGCCTTTGTAGTATGCATATGGTAAATGGTTCTCCTGTTGCAGATGGGCTGGCAACTTTGCTTATACATAGCAGAAATGTTTCTTTGGGGAAAAATCTGTAATTAATTTATAAATGAAGCAAGGAATAGTCTAGCACTCGCTGCAAATTGGATTGCAATTACTGGTCTAACAAGAAATGTGCCTTGTCTGCTTTGCATTGTCTGAGAAAGGCAGATATGTTGGCACTGAGCGAAAGCTGTCCACAGTCTCCCAGGTCAACTGTGACACTGAAATCCATTGCAGTCTAAATACATTTGGAAGTTTTTAAAGTCTCCTAGAAATGTCTCAAATGAAAAAAGATACCAAGTGAATTATTGAGAATATATGCTTTTGTAAGAGTGAAAAATCTGTTCATTCACTTGGTCTGTTCCTATGATTTGGTGCGGATGCAGCTACTGCTGGTAGTTGGAATGCAGATAATGGGAGACAGAAAATCCTATTCTGACATTTTGTGCAATAACTGGCTTTTTACTTAATTTCACTTATTTTTTTTTTCATCTAAGAAATGTCTCAGTTTTTCTCTAAGAAATTCCTACATACGTGAATTTATTTATCCATTTATCCCTCCAGGCGCCCATTTGTTTATGCACACTCCCTCATACACATCTTTTACAAGATTTTTGATCAGTTTCATAAGCTTGTGTCATTTACTTCATAATACCTAAAAGAAAAGTGAAAAATGTAGGTGTTGTTGCTGTTCACATCAAATTATAGGTTTGGTAAAGGGAAAGATAACCTTTAAGGAACTGGAATTGATTTGTTAATCTGTCTGCACTACAAATTCTCAGGGTAAACGAAGTGTTATGGAAAAAGCAGATGATTACAGATACCATCACAATGCATTTAAATATGGTTACCTTCTTTTTTAACAGGTCTATGGAAATGCAAGATCTAGCCAGTCCTCATAATCTTGTTGGAAGTAGTGATGCTTCGGGTAGTTCCAAACTGGATAAAACAAATCTCAGTAGCACATCAGTTACAACAAATGGAACAGGAGGTAAGTGTAAGACGCTGCTGGCGCATTGAAAGTTTTTGAGCTAGTTTTCAGTCATAACACATTTTTAAGCATAAATTCAAGGATGAGCGTTTACACACAGTGTAAGCACAGCAAGAATTACGAAAAGATTATAGCCATACCAGTGTAAATCTGCTAATTCCAGCAGCACTTCTTTGACTGGCACCAGTTGAAGCAAGAGGCAGAACTGTGCAAAAGTGAAACAATGAAAATCTTGAAGTGATTGCTTTGAAAAAAGTAATAGAAGTTTGGTTAAACCTGCTGGTAACTTGAAACATAATTTTCTACATCATACTTCATTGCTGGGTAAAAATTTACTCTTATACCCTGAGCTACACACATTTAGGTTAATTTGCAATCACTGTCAAAAGAAGTGCATCAAAATTAGGCTTAGGTATTTTTTTTTTTTTGCATTACAAACATGCTAATTCCATTTCTTTGCAGGTAGTGAAAGTTTAACAAAAGATATTTTTAGGTTTTCCACAAAAGTAACTGATGATTACAGCTGTATCTGTTACTGTAGGGACAGCACTACTGTGCAGATACAATACAGATGTTCCAGTGCTTTCAGATAATAGATTCTGCCTGAAGTGAATTGGATCAGTGGGAGACAGATTCTGAGATGGAGTCCTGTTCCCATTTGTGTCCATGAGAGTGACAGCATGGATAGAAGTCAAGTTAAAGTTTCAGACCTCTTTTTTGGGGTGGTGTATATTTCTGTCTATTTTAACAGTTGACTCCCAGAAATCTTGCTTTTTAGTTTACTCTTTCTGGCCACATTGTAAAGGTTTTTTTGTGTTTTCTTTTGCTTAGTCCCATTTAAAAAAAAAAAAAAGTCTATGTCAGTAAAAGTGCCTGTGCATGTGGGAATAACAAAGCTCTGAGAGAAGGACTGAAACGTTAAGCTTCAACCTAGTTGTATTTTTAAACACGGTCCTTATTCTGGCATAAATGGAAGGGAAAACTTCAGGCATATCATTAACAAACACCAATAACTAGATGCCTCTATATTATACTTGCATAAATGAACCAGTTAAAATAATACTCATTAAACTATACAGTGCAGTTAAAAGACTTGGCTCAAATTGCAAAATCAACTTACTTGCCTTGAAGACTACTCACATACACTGAACAGACATTGGGAGAATGAACCATTGTTATACCATTCCTGTTCTCAGGAGACAACATGACTGTGTTAAATACTGCAGACTGGTTGCTGAGTTGCAGTACTCCCTCTTCTGCAACAAGTATGGGAGACCCTGGTACAGTGCACGCGTGTGCTGGTGTGCCTTTGTGACTGCTGTGTAACATCTCTCTTGGTTCGCTCTGGTCTTCTGTTATGTGGTTTGAATATTTTCATAGTGTTTTTTCCCTACCCCTTTTTTTCCCACCCCTTCTCAGAGGCATTTCCTGCAGCCAGACAACTGGTAGGGAGTTGCAATAAATGGTTATCTTACCGTACTTTGAAAGTCATTTGGTGAGCAAGGAGAATTTAACCCACTTTAAATTAGCTTAACGGTCTACATGCTTTGAGAAACTAGGAGAGCCCCATGGTGATCAACATTGCTGAGAACTGCCAGTAGTCAGCATTGCTGGAAATCAGTCTGATGGATTTCCAACAAAATGCCCATTTGCTTTATTTTTAGGTACAACATTGCATGATTACTTGAGCACAAATCAAGGTTGACATTATTGCTACTCCTCCTCCTCTTACGTTTGTGATTAATTAATGCTTATGTCTAGTGTGCTACTGTATGTAACTTGCCACTTTACAAACATCTGGCCAAATTTTCCAAGCCGTTGTTTTCATTTAGGAGTATTGGTCATGTATTATTAATTTTTATCAGTTATAACAATCATTATATATGTGACACTGTTGCAGTACATATAGGATTAACTATAGATGTAACTATTCATCATTATGATCCTTTACAGCCTATTACACAGGTGTTCAAACTGTGCAGGTTTAGACTAAAGTTAGAAAGATCTCAAACATTTTCCCTCAGAATCAGCATGCCACTTGTAATCCACATATACAGAAAGAATTTACACCAAAAAAAACTTCAGACTTGAACACAAAATATAGTTTGCATTAGAATAATCAATTTCTTGTGAATGCTTCTGCTCAGTTACAAGAGTTTAAAGAAGGATTGAGCTAACTTTGTCTGTTACCAGAGTTAAGTGTTCAGCACATTCACATGATGTAGAAGGTAATAATTTGAGTACTAATTATCAATAGTGAGGACATCTAATGAGAGAGTCCTTGCATTACTTGCATTAAATCTAATTTTCCATAGGTGTGCTTCTGGCTGAGTATGTACCTAGGAAAACCCTTAAGGCTCTCTAAAAGACAGAGGAAAATCAGTGCTATGATAAGCTTTGGTTTAGTGATTTATGTGAGTTTTCAGTAACACTTGTTGCTCTAATAGCTATTCCATTTGTTTGTCATGCTTCATGCATAGTAGTAGGATCTCTTGCCCCTAAAAGTCTTTGTTCATTTTCAGTCCTTAACATACAGAAGTTCTCCAGGTAAAAGAAAAACAAACCCCAGGTTGGTAAAGTAGAAGTCAAGTTGAGCTGTTAAGTCCTTTCATTAAGTAAAGAATCTATATTGTAGAAGCTGTTGGCTGGATGGGAGCTGTATTCTGAGTCCATCTTAGAATAATTAAGTCTGAAAGAAATTCCTGGAGGTCAGCTGGACCAACCCCTGCTCTGAGCAGGGCCAGTTTTGCTGTTAGGTTTTGATGCTCAAGAGAGTCTCTAGCTGAGTGTTGAATATCTCCAAGGTGAAGGTGGCATAGCACTTGTCCCAGGGCCTGACTACTCACATGGTGAAGAATTTTCCTCTAATTGGATTTTTCCCTTGCTGCAGCTTGTGTCTGTTGCCTTCTGTCATCTCAGAGGGCATCTTTTGAGAAGAGTGTGCTTTTGTTCTTTGTCATCTTTGGTCTGTCCCATTAGATAGCTGCAGGCAGTAATTAACTCTCCCCTCAGCCTTTTCTTCCTAGGACAGAACAAGTATGTCTTTTTCTGCCTGTCCTTGTACATCATATGTCTCTGCCCCTAGCAGTAATGGTAGCTTTACTCTGTTGATGTGTGCAGTCTTCACTAGTAGCAACACTCAAAAGTATTTCCAGCTTGAGACTGCTTTTCATTTAATTTAGCTGTTTCAGAATATTAAAAAAAAAAAAAAAAAAACCAAACCAACCAACAAGAAACTAATTCACACTTCAGAAAATAGAATATTAAATGTATAGTCTTTATTTATCAAAAATCATGGTTCAAACTCTTAGTATTTGCATTATGTCTAGAGCAGTTGCAATAGTAGTATCAGTACCATACGTTTGTGAGACATAAGGATGATTCTGTGTGTGATTTTTCCCCTTTTGGTTTAATGACATCCAACATAAGGGAAGAAAGATAATAGTCCAGATCTCTACCTACACTGAGGAAAGACCTTGATGAATTCATTACTGTGATAAAATCTGAATGTAATAAAGTAGAACTGTTTAAAGTCAAGAACATATAAATACTTTGTACATGTATTTTCCAACAAAGCACAGTGCTAGCATGATGGCTTTCCTCAGGTTAAGTACACGAGAGAGTTTCCTTTAGTTTTGATCCTTTTCTGTTTAACGGGGAGAAATGATGGTGCCTGTTGGTGCTGATGGAGGTGCAGTGCAACTGGCATTAACCAGAGCTAGACATAACTCTAAAGTAAACATTTTAATTAATTACTGAAGTTTTTGTTAAATATAAGAGTTAGGCACATACTGGAGTGTCTGGATGCAGTACTGAACGCAGGTTTGTAGCTTAGAGTGGGCAATAGTAGAATGCCTTCTTGAACAGAGAGAGAGAGTTAAAGGTACTAAAAGCTTTTTTCATGTAGGTAAATGTCCACTCTACAGAGAAAAGAGGCATGCATTTTAGAAAGTAAAATATTACCAAAGATCTTTAGACAGAAAAATACAGAACTTCCAAACTTAGTATGATTTTTTTTTTTCATTCTACTGCTGAAGTATGTGCAGACATCTGTATATAGGAATCAGAAAACAAATTGTTTTAGTTACTTTTCATGCTTCAGGCAACAGTACGTATTCCACATGGCTGAGAGGCCTGAGGGTTCATTGGAGGCACTCACTTTGTAAAGCTTTTTGTTTATGTAAATTTCATTGATGAATGGCTGCTCATTTTATTTAACTTGGTCACAGCCTTTTTTTTTTCAAAATGTGATGATAAGAAAATGACAAGGAATGCACAACAGCTTGAAAAAATGTGGCTAAAATTCTTCCCTGATGATTTCATATTGTATTAACATCCTGCTGCTTGCAAGAAGGTGTGTCAGTTTTGTTAAGAGAAACAATAATGGGGAAAAGTTTACATTTAAAAGACACACATTCAGATATTTTTTAATATCGCACAGTAAAGGGAAAGCTACAATTGTATTACTTATGTAAGGAGGTGTTACTTGGTTTGATTATCGCTGCAGGGCACTCTCCCTGTCACAGTGACAAATGCATCCCAATTTCTCATATGTTCCCTACTTAGTCTAAACAGGCACCCCTTTGAATTCAGCATAGGTCACTTGTGCAATTGCAGACATCTGCAGCATCCCATATGATATACTGATGTACTTAAGCAGTGTGACTGGCAATTTGGTGTGATGATGTAGGAGAAGTAACTCATGCAAGGCCTGTCACGGGTGGTTGTATTGATTGGTAGCTGTGCAATGCCTAGTGAGCTCTGTGGCACAGGAGAATAGCAGAATGGGTGTGTAGGTGTTCTGGACATTTCTCCCGTTAGACAGTAAAATCCTTTATTTAGCTAATCCACTACCTGTTCTTCTACAGACTGCAAGAGAGAGGGTGAACAGTGGGAAGCTCAGGCTGTGCTTGTACTTGACTGACCTCTAGAAATACCTTTCTTGACTGAACATAAAGGGAGATTAGTATGCACTATTTATATGCCTAAATTAGGTGACTTGAATCTTAGCCATAGTTTTTAATTACATTGCGAGCTCAGAACATGAAATTTACCCTCTTCCCTTACCATTTTCCAGTGAAGTCAAACGTGGATGCAGTGATGTTGACAGATGAGAGCTATGGTCAGCTTAGGTGATGTCCCACAGAGGTTTCATGTAACTACCTGGCAGAAAATGCCTTTGCTTAGCTTATATTAGACCTGCTGGGGACCTCTGCCAGCCTGGCTGTCACAGCAAAGGCTTCTCCACAAATCCCAGGCTGTGTCCTTGGAATTTTGATACCTGGCAGACAACCTTGGTAGTGGCCCGTGCAGGTCCTCTTTGCCGCTTGACTATGCACCTCAGGGCAGTGACCCATCCTATGGTATCTATAGGCAAGTTGCTGGTATCTATGTGCTAAAGCCTCACACATACTCCTAACTGATCTTAACAAAGTAGTCGTGGTATTTTGCCAGACGTCTCATAAAAGCTGTGGCTTATTCTGTGCCGCTGTTTCTTTGTACATCGATTAGAATGGTGGTTCCCAAACTCCATTACAAAAGTTCATGCCAGACGGTCAGTTCAGGTAACATTAAACTATAAAATCTAGATTGCCTCTGTGGTGCTTTCAGTACTAACTTGGGTGGTTAGAGTGCATAATCATCTGAAAGGAATAGTCTGAGTTCAGAGTGGACCCAAATGCTTGGTACCCTCTGAGTTAGAAGCTGACTTCTCATGGTTGTTTGTGCCCTACTTGAGTACTTTCACATTTTTTTGTTTTCTTTTAAACTTCTCTCTTCGTTTATGGAAAACTGCTTGCTGGTGACCTACCTAAAAAAGCCCCCCACAGACTCTAAAAGGGGAAGGGGGAAGGCAGAATGCTGGCACTGTTAAAGTAATTTGCTTCTATATGAGCATGAAACCATATTATTATTGTTTCACTTGTCAGGCAGAACTATTTTTGTTATGTGCTACATCCCCTGACAGCTAATGTTTCCTTCCGTTCTGCTACTCTTAGGGAATTGTTAGAATCAATTAGATTCAGGTTAAAATCTCCCCAGAAGATACTCCAGTTGCTAAAACCAATAGGTAGATGAATGCACAGATAAAAAGCTATGTAGATGCATGACCGTTCCAGACAGAGCAAGTGTAGATTGTCTCAATAGGGTGGTAGAGTGAAGGTTGAAACGATTGCTCTGCATGCTTGTTCTAGCTGGACTGCTGCGAGTGAGACTGGCATGAGGACTCCAGTGTAAATATAGAAGTAAAATCTCATGTCTACTTATTCTTCTATGTAGTGTCTCTTCTTGCAGTCAAAACAGAACCCATGAACAGCAGTGAAGCAACAACAACAACTGGAGATGGATCGCTTGACACTTTTACTGGGTCAGGTAAAGCCATAATAAGATCACATATTGTTAGATGCACATTAATATAGCATTTAATAACTTTCACTAATGAACATTTCACTGCATGGAAGTAATCTTTAAAAAACTGTAATAAAGTAACATTTTAATACATAATAGTAACAGCTTTTTTCATTTTTGTAATTGAAAATTGCAATTTTCATGAGCTGTGAACTTAAAGAAGCTTTAATGATGCATAAAATGGTTACTGTATGCGAAAATCTCATCATAATAATGCTATTGTACTTCAGATTCTTCTCAGTGTTTGTCTTGTACAGTCTCAAGAAGCAAAATAATTGTATCTGTAGTAGTCATTCTAATTTGTAAAACTTAAAATCTTATTTCAGTGCTTATCTAATTTCTATGAGCAGTTAAATACTGACTAGATTGCCAGAAGCTACTTTCTTTCCATACAAATAAAGTCTAGATCTTATTTTAAATAATCTTAAGGTTCAGTTGCTTCTTAATTAAATAAACAGCAATTTTTAAGTAGATTCCTGTAAATTCTTAAATGGTGATGAACTGTGAAAAACTACAAATAATCTGTATTCTAATCATTAAGCTGAGTCCTGCTAATAATAGCTTTAACAAGGAGAAAGGAGAGAATAAATTTTGCATCTGAAAGTACTAGTTCAGTGATGGCCTGACCAAAATGCCACTGAAGTGAGGAATTGCCACTCCACAGTGATACTATTATAACTTAGGTAGACTTAGGTAGCCAAATACTATTTAATATATTTTTGGAAATCACAATGCTTCCATACAATTAAAATGTTTCAAAAATGGAGAGTATGTTTCTGGAATTATTTTTTAAGCATCAGTAAACACATATACTCTGAAGTTGGTTTTTCATAGAATTATTTATAACAAATTTAGTGCCTGAAAAAAAAGGTCTTTTGTGACATGTAAAGCGATAGCATACAATTTCTGATTAGAAGAACTGAAAACGTTTTCCTCACGATTATACTGAAAGGAACCCCATCAGCTTTAAGTCTAACAAGTTCCATAAAAAAATTAGTAGCCTTGGATAAAAATAAGTTTTTTCTTTTTCATTCTGTTGTTAATCTGTCCTAAAATTTTATTAGTAATAATAACAGATGAAAAATTGTCCAACCATATATGTGTTTTTGTCATTGTTGGTGAAATTTTATCAGTTTCTACCATGTGTTTGAGACATCTGAGTTGGATTCCATGTGCCAAAGAGAGCTAAAACATTTTCATGAAAGGGTACCAGAAACTACAGCCTCCAGTTCAGTTTTAGATAGCTAAGTAACTGCTTAATTTCCCCAGGTGCCACTCACCCATTAACTTCCGCTGACTGAAAAAGAAGTGTTGAGGAGATCTCTATACAGGGCCACCTCACTAAGAGTGTCAAAGTCTCTCTGGATGGCATCCCTTCCCTCCAGAATGTTGACCACATCACACAGTTTAGTGCTGACAAATTTGCTGAGGGAGTCCCAATCCCACTATCACCAAAAAAAATGCTGAACAGGATTGATTCCAATATGGACCTCTCATGAGCACCACTTGTGACTGGTCTTCATATCTCACTCTCCTGGTGCTGAGACACATTTGAGAGTCTACCACATAGAAATTCTCTCCTTCATATGTCCTACCCATTAAAACTGATTTCCATGCTGCAAGGGCAGTCAAAACCCATGACATGTCCTGGAGCTGAGCAGCAGATTGAACAAGCCCTGTGAGGTGTAAGTTGCCAGCTCTGTCCCTAGTGACCAGCTGTAACACGCAGAAAGTGATGGTCAAACGGACTGTGTGAGGTGTAGGGCAGGAGAGAGAGATTAGGTTTCACAGGTAACTGTGATGAACCCTAGTTTTTCATTGAAAAATTGAACACTAAAGCACACTGATCTCTTGGATTTAGAGTGACAGTTACCACAGTGGCCTTGCTCAGCTGGCTGGGAAAGCTCCTGCTCAGGGTTTGAGCTCACGTGTTGCAGGTCACACTCAGGGCTCCAGTTCCTCTGTCCTGCAGAGCTGCCCCTGAGAGAAACTGTGCCTCTTAGGAAAAGTTAGCCAGGTGGAGAGTCACACTGCACACCCCTCTTCCTCCTCCTTTTTCTTCAAAGAATGACAGTTGGTAATTAATATTGGTATGCTCGATTTGAATTTTTGTGGTCCTGCAGCAGACCCAGTTGGGGTGGGTATACACAGGATGTGGAGAGCTGGGCAGCCTTGAACCGAGCATTTTCATACTCTAAATTTGCTGCAGCTGCTGTACTGTGAGTGCATGCATACTTGTGTTTATATTGCTTTCAACAGTGTATTAATTTGAGAACTGTTTATCATTTTAATGGAGCACAGAGAGACATTCGAAGTTCTCATCATCCTTTTTATTTAGTATTTATTACCCACAAAAAAAGGATATGAAAAACAATTTCTGAAGGATGTAAGGGCATATTTAGGAAACACCACTGCTGTATAACCTATGTGTGATCCCCTTGTGTGTAGACATTTTACTTTGCTATTTAAATGCGATCCTTTTAACCTAACCTCTTTGCAAAGAATTTTCCAGATGTATAGCAAAAAATACAAACCTCCAGCCTTGTTAATAATACTGAGCCCCACATATGCCTTCAGAACAGTTTATGGTCACTTAAAATCTCCACAGCCACTTTGGCCAGTTGAACAAACAGAGTAACTGGGAAAAGCAGGCTGTTGGCTTCTTCTCTATTCTGTGAATCAATGTTAGTGGGAACTGGAATACACCCTCGGTGTCACAGTGAGATGTAAGATATTGAGGATCTTAAACTTACCCTGAAAAGCATTCCCCTGGTAAATTCAGTTAGTGAAGTATTAGAAATATTGGAGTTTTTTTGAGAATGAAAAGCTTTGACTTTGTTTTTAATATAAGCAACATAAACCAGTGTTTAGCCCCATGCGTACAAATGGCAATATAAAGTGGCACAGTTACAAAAAACTGTCCGCCTCCAACATTTCCTCCATCTCCATGGTCCTCTGAAATAGGATTAAGATACTGTCTGACTGTGAAAGTTAAGTTTGATAACTCTTAAGAGTTACCAATCTGATCTAGGAGATACAGATTCCTCTCAGTCATCAGATTCTCCTATGGTAGGTCTTGCATCCTGTGTTTCTCAAACATCTCACAGTTTAAAATGTAGTGCACAAATTGATGGGACAAGCTACCAGAGAAAGTGAAAGGAACAAGTACGCAGTTCACTTTGGAAGCATTTATGTCTTTTTCTCTCCCTTCCCTACGGCTGGTAGTATCACCAGGGAAAATGAAAGAAAAAAGGGAAATTCAAAACCAGACAACTATTTTATTTTCTTGTCTGAATTTATAAAATAAGGTATATGCGGGAAGAGTGAGAAAGCAAACAGGACAGTTTTTTCCTGAAAAAAACACGCAGGTTTTGATAGCTGAAGTGATTTAAATTAACACTAATTTAGGTTTTGTAGTTTACATCAGGCGTGGTGGAAAGGTAAATGTGCTTTTACTAAGCTGAGTAATCAAGTGGGCTGTCATCCAGCAAATGATCAGACAAAAAATGGGGTAGTATGGGCAAAAAGGAACCGATAAGCCAGTAATGCATCACCAAAGTTCCTTGCCCAGAGAATCACCACGGTCACTCTGCTAGCTATTTTTTGTCTTTAGAAAGATCGTAGGGATACAACAGGGAAGACTGATTATTCTTCAAGCCTTAAATATTTAAGAGCACCCTTTAGAGTTCTATGGACTGATTATGTTACTGGGCACAGCTATAGGTTTTTCTAAGTCAGGGAGTAGGGGTATGCACACCCAAATGATCACTCTCTGGATTGAGTTTAAATCACAGAAAGGCATTCTCAAAATAAATAAAAAAGAAAGGAATAATCACACAAAATTAAATTCAGCAGATTTCCAGCACAGAGAAACTCTCCTTATCTTTTAATCAGTAACTCTTTCATTAAATCTGGTGGCACATGGTCCAAAAATTATTACTAAATTCTTACTTATTTTCAAGCCATGCTCAGCTGCTATTTAAAAAAGATAGTTTTTTTCTTCTACTGTATTTTCCTTTTAAGTCCTACATGACCCAAATGCATTTAAACTAGCTTAAAAAATATGAAGTTCTGCATATGTTCAAAGTAATAGATCTCAAAGACGTTAATTAGGCCTGGAGGTAGAAATATATCATGTTTCATAAAATAGTTAGGAACCTAAACCTATTTGTCACTTATATAATTCTGAAAGTTCATTTCTACTACCATTATGAACAACTCAGGAAGAGGGTACACTTTGAAGTACAAGTATGATTGATTAGACTAAAGAAATTCCAGTGCTTCCTTGTGTACGACTTTAATCTTTTGAAAAGTGAATGAACAGCAGATGGCCTAATAATGACACTCTCTATGTTTCCCCAGTATGGATTTGCTCTGAAGGGATTGGTTCAGCACTTTAGAGTACATATATTTGGAATACATCTGTCTTAGTCAAGACAGATGGCTAAAGGAAACTTCCAAACACTTGGAATTAATCCAGCGTGAGCACCACTTCTGAATGAAATTTTAATGGGAGATGACTATTGTTTTGTTAGCTTTTTTGGAAGAATGCAGCTATGAATAGTATAGACATACGCAATTTTGATGGCTACTGAACAGGACTGTTTCAGGGTTACTTTTGAAATGAAATTGTTGTTAGTGGACATGTTCTAACTGCCTATTGATAATGTTTTTTAGTAGTCATTTGTTTCCTGGTATCTTCCATCACCCAATATGACTAAAATTAACCACATCCATATAAAACTTATTTTTCCTATCCAGTATTAAAATTAAAATTGTTAATGTGACACTTTAAAAGTATATGCATGTTATTTCAATCCTATGCAATACCCTATGTTAAATCACAAGATTCTTTCTAACTACCAGTTTTAATGAAACCTCACAAATTTGAAAGACCTATGGTGTGTGCATAGCAGATGATGCATGAAATGTGTGCCTCTACAGTATATTCAGAAGCATGTCAAGTCAAGCTGAAAAAGCACAACACACCATCCCAGCTAAAGAGTTCTGTACAGTGATGAATGGTTTGGTGGGGTTTTATTTTTTGTGTTAAGATGTTGTAACATCTACTATGTTGAAAAGCTGTCCATTTCAATAACCTTCTCTGCTAATGTTGCCGCATTGGTATGCAGACTGGCTGTATTGGTCTCATGATGTTTCTAACTGCTGTACTCTTGTTTTCTGTTTTGCAGTAATAACAAGTAGTGGCTACAGCCCAAGATCAGCGCACCAATACTCTCCACAGATATATCCCTCCAAGTTAGTGTCTGCACCTCTTCTAGTCTTTTATAGGGAATTGACCTTGGCTGTAGGCAGTTCTGTGGTTTGTTGCAAACAAGTGCGCCTCAGCAGAAGAAACAGAGAAAGGAAAATACTTAAGCCTCAGTACTGACTCCAATACTAGCTCCTCTCCAAAGTTTTTTTCCTCACGTGGCTGCAGAGTAAGAGCCTGCTCTATGCAGTATTGCTGCATAAGAAATGCTCTTGAATGACTGCACACACAGAAGGAAAAAATCTAAGTATTATGTTCTCAGACATCAGCACCTTTACAGGATTGGCAATGCATTTAAGAGTTACTTTGAAGAAGCCAGTGTATGTGTAGAAATCACAATTGCATGTGCAAGATGCGTACTGCGGGGGTGACCCTCTCACAGACCCTCCCAGTGCCCTTACTGCCAAAGGCTTCCAAACATTCCAGAGTCATGAACCGTGCTTTCCTCCTCCTTCTCCAATATCATAAGCAAATTAAAAAGCAAATAAATTGGATTAGCTTTTAGTCTTTTTTTTTGTCTTTTTTTTTTTTTTCTTTTTCATTTTTAAGCCAATGGGTGTTGTTAGGACTAGAAAATTTATTTCACTTTCTTGAGGAAACCAGACTCTTGGGCAATCACATGAATCCATTAGGAAAGAGCACTGAAGATCTTGTATGAAACTGCTGCAGTTGGCAGTTTATTAGTTTGCTTGCCCTATAGTCAGTGTTATGCACAAGGATGCTTGATTCCAGTTTGCCATCTATTTGTTTCTATGTATTTGATACAGCTACCTGTGTGATTTTGATACAGAGAGGATATCAAACATGTTGCCAATTGGGCTTTTTCAAGTTTCTTTAAACAAGTTTGCATTAATAGCCAATATTTATTGATACAGAAAGTAGGTGCCTGAGCTAAGAACAGCCCTCATTCCTCTTAAAACAGGTTTTGGCAAACTGTATCAGATACTTTTGGCCAAATGCATTACAAAGTTTAATAGAATTTTTAATCTACTGTTATAATTTATTGGCATCTAAATTAATGAGTAATCCTTTTCTGGTAATAACTGCTGCCAACTGTACTGAGCTAATTAGAAAGAAAAAATAATAAAAAAATTAGAATCAAATTCAGTCATGGTTTTTAATAGCCAGATTTCAGTTAAGCGTAATTCTGCAGAATGTGTTTATTCAACTCTTGGTCCATAGAGTCTTATTTAACTTACAAAACAATCCAAGACAAATGTTTCTCTGTATATTTTTGCAACTCTGCAGGGTAAATTTTTTTTTTATTTTATTCAATCTCTCCATAAAATCCCAGTATTCATAAATAAAGGACCTTTTTTTTTTTTTCCATTCTCTTTCTCTAGCCCATATTTTCCAAACTTTTAAAGCCCATCTGGTTACCAAAGTGTTGCCAGCAATATTTTTCATACCACTCTCAATGGGCACGATCCATCTTCTATTGAAGCCAAAGGCTAGATGTCTGTTGAAGCAGACCTGATGTGGAGGACACAGTGTAGTAGCTTTAGTGTTCACCTCTGTATTTCCTTTATTCTTCCAGTCCAGATTTAACTCTTCTGGATTATAAAAGCATGGGGGCTTTCCTGATTTAAATATGCTGATCTTGGCTGAAAGGGGTCAGATACATAAAAAGCCGTACACAGCAGTCTCACAGTCCACCTAGAGCAGAGTAGCTAGAGAATTAAGTTGTAGTGATGGGACAGCATAAAATGCTCATCATGCCCTGGAATGGTTTTCAGATTATTTCAGTGGGGGATGGAATAAATCCCAGAAGATGAAGAGTTGGCAGAATAATGAACTGCCTTTGGACATCTTTAAACCTTTTTCTTTACTTTATTGCTTGAATCAACATACAGAGTATTTGTTGCCACAGTAATGCTATTTTTCCTGATATTTAGGCCCTATCCACACATTCTTTCTACACCAGCAGCTCAAACAATGTCTGCCTATGCTGGACAAACCCAGTATTCAGGAATGCAGCAGCCAGCGGTCTATACAGCGTACTCACAGACAGGACAACCGTACAGCTTACCCACTTACGGTATTTGACCTCTTATTACTTCACTTTACATAGAAGTAAGAGCAATGCCGACATGAATGGTTTTTGCTTTCTTTTTTATTTTCTCAACCATAAGAAAATATTTGAAAGAATCAGTTGAAAATTAATTTCTTATACAGATTTGGGTGTAATGTTGCCAGGCATCAAGACGGAAAGTGGGCTCTCACAGACCCAATCACCACTTCAGAGTGGGTGCCTCAGTTACAGCCCAGGGTTTTCCACCCCACAGCCAGGCCAAGCACCCTACTCTTACCAGATGCCAGGTAAGTAGCCACCACCAGCTCATCCCATCCTGCTGCTGCCAATGGCTCTTTCTTCCCTCATATTTATATTTTCCATTCATTTTTGTGTGCTCCAGAAAGTATGCTTGTCATTGGCAGCTACTTTTACCTCTAAAATTTCAAGCTAAGTATTTTTTCCAGTACTAATAAGCATATATGTATTCATTTCGATCATCTGTTCATTTAAATCTGATCATGCAATGCAGTCCCTATTTACACCTTCATTATTTTAGAGGGTGAAATCACATGGCAGGACTAGAAGTATTGTTGAGTTTGATAGCGTACACAAGTCACTTTTCCTTGTTTCCATGTTTCTGAGAATGCCATTATTTGATACTTGTTTCTCTTTGGATTAGCATATTTTTTTAGAATTTCTCCTTAATTCAGATTTATTATTTCATTTATTATTCAATTATTGATTCATCTGTTACCCTTTGATCATTGATAATCTATTTGGATTATTTTTAAGCTTCTTATACAACGGTCAATCTTTTAAATATTACAAATTACATTATGACCCATCTAGCTTATGTTGGAAACAAGGACATGCCTCATTACAGATCAATTCAAAACATATGGATCATTACAATATTCTTTTAAAAGTTTTGTGCTTTATAAATGGACATACACTAAAGTGTTAGACCTTAGAAATTAGGGCAATATTCAAGGAGACATCCGACACTGCAATAAATTGAAAAATACTTTCTTGATTGGTTTAATGACTTACTGCCAATACCTTCCCTGCATGATGTGAAGAGGAATGTATGTCTGTATGTGTGGAAGTGATACTTAATTTCCTTTACAATTTCATTACAATATTTTATCATTTAAACACAAGTTGTTTCTTCTTCTAATTTGTCTTTATCTTAACATGGAATATTTTATTTAGAATTCTATTTTGATTCACAGTTAATTGTATTTTTTAGGTTCTAGTTTTACACCATCATCCACTATTTATGCAAACAATTCTGTTTCAAATTCTACAAACTTCAGTAGTTCACAGCAGGTATGAATATTACCATTGTGGTTTGTTACTTACAACAAGATTTATATAATTCAAATGATAGCATGTTGTTTTAATTTTGTTCTGTTATGTTGAACTATACTCACTGTGATACAATGCTATTTTCTATAAGTGATCAAACATGATGGAAGCCTAGTCACATCTTTTGCCACTTACTCAGCAGCCTTTCTGTAGTCTTTTAGTAAATATCCTTAAATTAAAAAATCTTCAATATCTTTAAATTAAAAAAAAAAAATAAATCTAAACTAACCCCAAAAAAACTCTTGCAGAAGTCGTATAATTGCACACTTAAAAATACTTAATGGAAAAAAATCACTCCTTTCTATAATTAATTAAGTACTCTACTGCATTTGCTGTTTTAGGATTATCCATCATACACAGCTTTTGGCCAAAATCAATATGCACAGTATTACTCAGCATCAACATATGGTGCATATATGACCTCAAACAACACGGCTGATGGCACTTCTTCATCATCGTCAACCTACCAGTTACAGGACTCTCTCTCTGGCCTGACTAGTCAACCAGGTACAGATCTACATTCAGGTGAAAACAATTTTTGTATTTTATTCTGTACTTTTATAAAGACAAGATTTCCATGTCCATCTTGTTTGAACACTAGCCAAAAGAAGTTGTTTGTTTAGTTGGGAAACCTGTCTAGTTTGTTTGTTAGTTAAAAAAAGCCTTTTTTGCAGACTGAGATGGTTGTGGAGGGAGTAGGCCTGACGAAAGTTACAACAGTCTGGTAGGGATCTGTTAATACCGGAAACAGCCATATGGTAACACACTTTTGTTTAAAGAATTTTGAAAGAAAAATTCAGTAAGCTCTTCTGTTGCTGAAAGAGTAACATTCTTGTGTCCACCTGCATGTTCTGAAGTATTGCTGCAAAGAATTTAAACCAAGATACTTTTTGTAATTTAATTATATCCCAATCATGCTAACAACAATACATGGGCTTTATTCACATGTATATAAGCCGTGCTTGGTAATTCACTAATTTGGGTAACTAAAGATGGCGTAATCGGTTATTAGGATGATTCTCTTTAGAAAAAGAGGAGATAATTGAAGTTGCAAAAAACGAGGTTATCGGGAGACATGAGGAGACTCAATTTGCCTGCCCAGCTGTGCCCCCTTGTGTACATCCACTACAACACATTGTGTTGTGGCACAGATCTGTTCCAAAGGCACTGCTGCTGGGTAGTGGCAGCATTTCATTTTTTCTTATTATCTCTATAACCCAATTCACATTCATTTACCTGCTTCGTTTTCTGTATTCTGCAAACATAAATGTTAATATCGATTTTTTTGTTTGTTTGTTTCATGACGGAATTCTGAGTTGCTGAATATCTCACCATTTTTTTCCACATTTAGTATAAATGGAGTAAAGGAAAGAAAAGGTAGAATTATGTATTTAAAATTATGTGTAATATCATGCAGAGCTATGAAGATCTTGGTAGGCTAGTTTAAGAATTCACAGCCACAGTCAGATGAGTGTGGTGTCCTTACTGGGTGAACAGAGCCTGCTTTTATATGTTTACTTTCCTGTATTGCTTCAAATGTATAGGAAGTTCTTAAAGATCTAGCTCAGTATTGTGTCCCATAGTCAGAACTTAAATAGCCTACTAAGGCTGTCCACAGCATCTGTAGAAGGGGTTATCAATTGCCAGCTGACTGGCTCAGTGCTTTTAGAGCAGTCTCCTTCAAGGACACCAAGACTCTACTGGTGCAGCACAGTTACTATATGCCTTTCCCACAGACTGTGAGCTTTTGTAAATAACTTAACAAACTAGGTTTTGGATTAGGCTCTGAAAAGATGAGAATATATGCTTTAATTACAAAATCAACTCATGGCATAAATCTTCTGAATTATCATTCAGGTAACTGCACCATCTCACTGAGAAGTGGAGTAGAAAACGTATTGTAATAATGAATTTGTACAAAGGAAGGATAATACTGTGTAGAAAAGTATAAGCAAGGCCTCATATTTCATATAAGCTGTTTATATTCACTAAAAACGTTGGAATTTTAATTGTGTGAGTTGAAATCTTTCCTATACAACCGTTTTCCTCAGGCTGATGTTTAAAGTGTGTGTGTTTGTGCATGTGTGTGTACACCCATGTCCATGTTTGTGTTATGATATGGAATGGTTATAGGGGTTACACATTCCCTTGTTTCTTGATGGAAGTGTAAAATGTCATTCAGTAGTCTCAGAATGCAAAATGAGGAGGAGAATGCTAAAAAGTAACTTGAAATCAAGTGAAATTTCAACAGTTGCAGGACATCCATAACAGACACAGATTGCATGCTAAGTGTTTTTAAAAGAGGGTGAAGAGTACTTACAATTGATGTTTTGATAACTGTGCATGTCCTGTATACTTTTCCTTGTTCTTTTATTATTCTTTCATATTCTTATTTGAGAAAACCAGGAAATTATATTGTCTCTCCCTTGTGTATTTGTGTTTCCTAGAAATGCTGTATAAATTTACCATGTATTGTGAAACTCCCTTTGTACTGAATAGCATTGGCAAAGAAAAGGAAACTTGGATAGTTAGAACAGGTTGAAAATTTGCTGAAGGTTTCACATCTGTGAAACAGAAAGGATTTTTCTTGTTTGTGGATTGCTTAAGCACATGAACTCTTCCCGTTAAGTAGGTTGTGCATCTGAACTTACAAATCTGCCCACACGCTCCTTATTTCTCTGAAGCACTGCACTGATCATGCGACCCTCTGCTGAGTGAAACACCCACTTTCTGAATACATGACATGCCTGTGCCCTTCCATGCCACTGTAAAAATAAATCTCCAGCCGTGGGGTGCAGTGTCTTGGAGATCACTTCAGATACAGTAGATAATAACCTCAGGGCTTCAGTGCTCACTGTGTTCCTTTGCTGTCTAACAGGCCTTTATTGCTTGGTCCTTGAGGCTTATTCCAACTAAAATCTAAGATTAAACAAAGCAAGGCACTTTTTTTGCCATCTCTGCTAGCTATTAATTCAGATAACCAAAGCCTGTAGTATTTTCCATGCATACTGAATTTCGTGTTTTCCTAGTAGAGCCCCATCAGTTCAAGAGTTAATATCAGTTACAGTTTTATTTCTTGACCAAGTAAAAAAAATGAGATGCAAATTGAAATAGACTTTACCTTCCTCCTACTCGTAGCAAGCAATAATTCATTACAAGCTAGGAAAAAAATGCTTGCAATGTTTAAGCTGTCTTCTGGCTGCTCTGCCTGATAAGGTTATATAACGAAAGTCAGTCAATAAGGAGAGTATGAAGGGGCTCAGAAGTTCATCCATCCCACAACCTTTTTAACCTTGCCACAGCTTCTGTTGTGCCTGTCCTACATTAAGATTTTTGAAAATGCACTTATTACCACAGAGTATCTGTGAGACAAATAGGTATCTCCAGGGGCATTTCATCACAAATTGGATGTCAGATGAATCCTGAGATGAGGCCTCAGGAGATGAGTACATTTGAGGACGTGATTACATTTAACCTAGGGCAGACAAAATTCTAGAGGAGGAAAGAAGCCTGAGTAAAAGCTTTATGTTTAGGCACCTCACCCAGAGTTAGGCAATGTGAATCACTCACAGGTTATTAGCTTCGATTTGGTTGCTGGGATGCAGGAGAGTTTGGTCTCTCTTAATTTGGTACCCACAATGATGTCACACTCTGTAGCTTTTCCAGGAGATATGCTTCTATATACAGACTTTGCCCACACCTCTTTTCTCCTGTAAAACTGTGTTTTAACAGGGAGGAGGGGATGTTCACAAGAATCTAGAGGTGGGAAACAACATTCTTTATATGAAAGACCACTTAAATTTGTAATGGTGGGGCTGTAACTCCTTGTCCTCTAGCTGGAGCTAGGTATAGGTTCTCCATGGCATGGAAGCCTTTATGCTGGACCTGAACCAGTGTATGAGTATCTGTGATAAAGTGGTTATTCCATGTTCTGAGCTTAACATTTTCCCCTTGCTTTATTGGATCTCTTATGCTGCTCATAGTTCCAGTGGGAAGAGGCTATGAAGGATATTTATTAGGCATGTGTTGAATATTGCAAAAGCTAAAAAATTTCAGACATTGCAATAAAAATTTCTAATATGAGCTACAGAAAGAACTCTTCATGAGGGTAATGTTTTCAGTACTCTGGTACTAGAATGTCTCATATTCTTTAATGTTATATGGTTGGATTTTTAATACATTTTCCTTTTTTCAGCATTGACCTCATTTATAAAGCAAACAGAGGGTAAGAAAATTCAGTTGCTCCTTTAGCCTGCTGTTGGTGAAAAGCAAATCAAGCAATTAAACCTACAGTTGTTCAAAAAAAAATGCACTACTGACTTCTGCAGTTCTAAAATAGGTGCATACCTTGCATTCAAGTAAGAGACAGCTGCTCATTCTGATTTAGAGATTAGTGTAATGAAATAAAGTTGGCTTTAAATATCTAGAACTTACAAAGTACTGATTAATAGATAATTATGCAATCATGTACAGCATTGACCCAAGCAGAAGCCTGAGGCAACTTCTAATGCCTAATGCTAAATGAAAATTCACTACTTGGATACTTTCAGAGAAGATTGAGAACAGGGCTTTTTTTATATATATATTTTTGGTAGATTAGAGTAAACACAGTCATTGAGAACAGATGTTTTAATACATTACTGTAGAAATGAGCCTTGATTTTGTTGTAAAATGTTGAAACGTTATAAATATGAAGACCTTTGTGGTAAGAATGTAAACATTCATCTTATTTAATTTTTGCCTTTTCATTTCTGGGGTTTTGGTTTGGGACATTTTTTCCACTCTGTCAGAAAGATTTAGGAAATTACATTTTCATACAGGACTCTCGCACACTCAGAGCTTCTTTTAAAACCAGTGTAACCTTTTACTGCACAAGGATTCTAGTTATGAACCATCTTTTTGTACATTTGTTCTTTTAGTGAAGTATATTTTACTGTTCATCTTATGGGGAAGGAACAAAGTTAATATGACCTTATTCTTCACTCTACTGCCTGCAGTGTCCTTACTGACATCAACACTGTGCTGGGAATAGAAATGATTAGTCAACAAGAACTTTACTCTCTCTCTGCTCTACCGACAAGGGAAAATGCCATAGGAGCATTCTTCATTAGGTGTTATTGTGACTTAATTTTCCCATCATTTCTTGACAAATAAAGAGTTTCAGCTGAACAAGAAACTACAATATAATGCATATGATCCTTATCTAGTTCAGAACAGACCTATCAAAAATGTATCTGTAAGAGATTATCAAACTGTGAGTTTGAAAAACTCTTCTCAGTTGCTGTCTGAAAGTTTGTCTCTCTTCTGCTCGAGCAGAGAAGCACACTGGTTTTGCAACATAGAAGTAGTCATCACCTGGTTTGGGAAAAAAGTTACTATATCTTCTTCAGGCCATAGCAGAATAAGTTGAGTACTTTCCCAGGAAGTGAGTGAGACAGTTTTGATTTCCTCCTGTTTCATGGAGGATTCATCACCTTCCATTCAGGGATATAGGGATGCGGGTTCTGGGCCATGAAAATACATCTTTATATTTCATATATGTTAATCATTCAGTCAAATAAACAAGGGTACCCTGGAGAAGGCAGTGCAATCTAGCCATGTCCTTCTCCAGGTAAATGTCTTGACCAATGCACTCAAGAACCACCTTTCTTTTTATTCTTCCCTTTCCTTGAATCTTGAATTCTTTCCTCACAGTGTCTAGAGCTCCCATTCAGGAATGTGACATTACAGTCTAAAATTTTATTCTTCCAAGAAATACAGCAGTATTTTTCCAGTCAAGATATATAAATATATCTCCTAGTGTATTTATTTTAATAATCTTATGTATGTGGATCACTGTGAGGTATAAATAAATGATGGAATAGATGAAGAATTTAACTATTGTGTTACATTATGCAAAGACTCTTAACTGAGACTGCAGTCTATTTTTTCTTCTTAGAGCCTGCTAGACCAGAACTGGCTTTTTCTGTGTTGTTGAGGGAGAATGAGATGAATGACTCAGGGAGGATCACAGAAACATTCAGTGCTGGAAGGGACCCCTGCGAGTCTTTTGATCTAACCTGCTCATGGACAAGCCAACTTAGATCATGTTGCTCAGGGCTATGTTCAGTGGAGTTTTCAGTATCTCCAAGGATGGAGAATGCACAGCATCTCTGGGCATCTGTCCCAGGGCCTGACCACTCTCACAGTGAAGGAGTTTTTTTCTTGTGTCTAACAGGAATATCCCTTGCTGTGATTTCTGTCTGTTGCATCTTCTGTCCTTTTCTCTGCATACCTTTCTGAAGAGTCACTCAGCCTTTCTTCTTGCCTGCTCAATGTCTTACCCGCCCTCACCGGAACTAACTCCAGGTTGTCAATATCTGTATTCTATTTGGAGACCCAAAACTATTCATTTCTCCAGATGTGGTCTGAACGGAGCAGAAAAAAACATTCTCCTTGATCTGCTGGCCACTTAGTGATGGTCTTAAGTAAAAATAAAATTGTTCAGGTTCCAGTTCAAAATCAAATACATCATAGATGATTCTTGGGAAGTGTTTGTACCAAGTGTTAATTTATCCTGTAGATGTACCATTATGAGCAGTTTTAACAAATATTACCAAAGTGGCCCAGAAGTGCACAATTACATGCAGCAGAAAGATTCCCTTGAATCAAACTCTGTAGTAGATGTCAGATCAAGCTGTAGCCTTTCCTTCTTTAATGAATAAAAATCAAATCATTAATAGGATTGATGATGAAGGAAGATTTATGTCATTTAGCACTCGGGGACCTAGCCAAACTGCATTTATGTCTAGCAGTTTTGAAGGAACACTGAAGGTACTGTGTTGTGAATAAAAGGTTATTTTCCATTTACTGAGTTGTGGCATAAAAGTAATTTGTAAAGAGAAGTTCCATGTCATCCTTTGGGAGATACCTTCTTCATTCTGTCTGACCCACGTAGCTACTGGTTCTGATCACTGGTTCTGCACACTGTTACAAGCAGAGAAAGGCAAAGTAGATTAAATAGGTAAATCAGGGATTTGCCTAAGTTTTAAGAGCAACTGTGGCATTCCAGATCAAAGGTCCTTTCAGCACATCATCTCTCTGGCAGCAGACAATAGCTAATGCTTAGAGAAAGATGATCCGCCATACCTATATGTCTTCACCCTCTTTCTGGTAGCAACTGGAATATTGCATTTAATATTATGACTTTTCTCTAACAATTTATGGGCAGAGGTAAGGGCTAAAAAAAAAGTGAGCTCTACTTAGGAACAGGTGAAATGGGAGGAGGAGATGAAGCAGAAAGCTGACGGGTTGTTCCAGTGTGTGGAATAGTGCCAAAGGGTGTTCTGGTAAAAGTAACACAGGTCTTGGAAAAAGTATAGCTGAACTCCAAACATGGGAAATGAACTGCTTCAAAAGGCATTTTGTGTTTTGAGAAGTCATTAGTGCAACCTCTAAAATATATCTTCTTTGGATACATCAGTATTTTGCATGGGTTTATGTGTATTTGTATATAGAACTGCACGTGCATATGTGTCATTTTAATCTTTCTCATGTTTTGCTACAGTTTACAGTGTTTCCTAGGTAAAGAGAGAAGTGTCTGGGGCATCTGCAGATTCCATCAACATAAGACAAACCACATTATTACTCATTTCTTACAGCTCTTTTTGGTGCATCTTGTGGTTGAGTTTGCATATAGACATGTCTGGCTTTGAGAAAAAAGGTTTATTATTTAAAATGCAGCACTAATTTTGCCATGAATGGTTGATTTTACAGGGGAGTTTGACACAGTGCAAAGCCCTTCCACGCCAATCAAAGATCTTGATGAGAGAACATGTAGGAGTTCTGGATCAAAGTCTCGGGGTAGAGGGCGGAAGAATAATCCATCACCCCCTCCAGACAGTGACTTGGAGGTATGCCTGCGGTAATTGATGAATGGTAATGTGGAGGTTTCTTCTGATGAAAAGTAATTTCTGAAAACTACATCTGTGGAAATAGCTTAAAGCATTTTAGAAAACATTATGGTTTCACTGACTATGACAGATATTAGTTGCTGGTTTAACATGCATGTATTGTGAGGCGTTATTGTTCTGTATGGCAGAGTTACACGGAAAAGCAAATGTGATGCAGCCTTCCACTTTTAAGCTGTAAGATTGTGTGCCTTTCAGTTTCTCATGCCGTAGAACCACAAAATTTTTGAGACTTTTGTATGCAAAATTGTCACATTTTCATTTTTTTGAAAAGGAAATCTCTCATTTATCGCTCAGTTAAATTACGTATGTTTATGAGTACAGTGCAAATGTGCAGGAACATCTGGCCATAACCTTTCAAATACTTAGGAACAAGTTTGTCCTTGTGCTTGTAAGTAATGTCAGTGGATTTCAGTGAGGCACCTTGCATCAGTGAAGTTATAACTGGCATTAAGTATGTGCAAGATCAGTGCCTTCATGAAGAAATGTATCCACTTAATACAGATGATTTCAAACACAGGTGACCTCTTAGCAACAGAGTAATTATATTACTCCTGTGCTAGCAGTGAGCTGCCTTACAGTGACAGGAGCAGGAGGAGGAAACAGAGGGCCTGTGTATGTATGAAAAACACTCTAGGTCTGGCATTAGGGAAGCATGCTGCACGGGTGTCCCCTGCTGCCTGGCCAGCCCCACTGCTCTGCCTTGACCAATGCTGGGTACAGAGAAGACAAGACTGTTACTGGGACTTTGTTGACCATGCAGCCGCTCCTCGGGTGGCAGGGTGGACTGCCATGCTAGGCACTGAATGTAAATGCCATAGCTTTTGTACAGAAACTGAAACATTTTGTGCTTTACAAAGGATTTAACTTTTCCAGTGGAAAGACCCTTAACTTCTTACATTTCAGTTTTCATGTCTATTTTACAGTTTACCACTGAAAATGAAACCCTTATAACGAGTTTTCTTTCCTATTTTTTTTCAGTTAGCATAATCCATTTTATCCTGCAATATTACTTAAATTCTGTATGACATTATGTGTGACATATAACACTTTTACCCAAGATTTTATTTTAGCTGTACAGTAGAAATAAAGGCCTTGAATCAGTAAGACATGAAGTGTCTGAGAGTACTGTTTATCCTTAACAAGTATGTTTGACTCCCGTCACGTTTCTGAAGTCTATGTTTATACAACTTTTTTTGAAAAGCTTTTTAGAGGCCAAATAAGAAATGATTGAAGACTTCAAAAGTTACTCTCCTTCTGACTTTTTACCGTGCGTGATATGCTGGTTTTGCTGATTTCAGAGAAAACCTGCTTGGTTAAGTGGCTGATTTTTAGCCCTCTGGGTGGGATGGTGGTGGGACTTTGACTTTATTTGTTTAATAATATTATCCCCACTTCTGTTTTCAGCGTGTATTTGTTTGGGATTTGGATGAAACCATCATAGTTTTTCATTCGCTGCTAACAGGATCCTATGCACAGAAGTATGGCAAGGTATGTGAGCCATGAATTCCATGCCTGTTCACTGTATCAGAGCTTCCTATTCTGCGTATGCATGTGTGTTTCACCTTCTGTGTTAAACATGGCTTGAATGAAGTTAGAAGGAAAGTGCACAGTAAACACCATTTTCTGAGGGTTAATGTGAAAAAGTCAAGGATGGAATGAGACTCAGACCCACAGCACAATACATGAGGTAAGGCTGAAGTAGATGCTGCAAATAAGGGAAGAGTTTACAGAGGAACAAGAATGAGGGTCCTGAAGTACATTGGAAGAGATTGCAGCGAGATAACAGATACAATGGCAAATGGAAATAACTGACAGTATATGGATGTGTAAAGCAAGAATTAGGAAATAAAGGCAAAAGATGATTTTATGTGGAAATTGATGAATCAGGGCACATAAGTAAGAGACTGACCTGTTTCAGTGTCAGCTGCAGATGTTACTCTTTAGCTCCACAGCTTTTCTGTTGAATCTTCGGCTCCCCTGGCTGGCTCTGGGGTGAAAAATGCTGGGGGGTGAATCCCTCTCCCAATCAGACAGTTATACATATTGTCTCCCTTCTGATGAGACCCGCAAGGAGTCTGGTCACAGAGCAGCGAACAGGAGAGATGAAGGAAGAGCAAGGGAGGCAGAGAGAGGCTATTGCCGCCTACAGGAGCAGGACTGTGGTCCCCTGCTGAGTCAGCAGCCAGACCCATTGGGCTGATGATGGGAGCCCAGGGAATGGCTGTTGAGGCAAGGGGAGAAGAGACTGGTGGGAAGACCAGGACATAGCAGCACGAACAGACTGCTGGGAGGGGTAGAGCTAAAGGCCTGGATAAAATGAAAAACTAGGGCAAATATATGGAAGGAAAAAAATGTATAAGGGGATTGTTGATACATACATATGTGATTTTCTAGGTGTTGTACCATTCAGGTGAAACTAATTAAATGATATTTATTTTAAGTACATAACCATTTCCTTACTGTGTCAGATAAAGGGCTTATTTAACATGTTTCCTACCATTTATCCCACCCAGAATCAGACGCTTGAGAAAAGGATGTGAGAAAAAGTACATTAATGAAATGTTTTCCCCACCCATCTCCACAGCCAGGAGGCTAGAAATGTCCAAAGGCAGAACCTCTGGATTATGAACATGGATGGGCCAGTCCTCCATGTTTTTGATATTTATTTATTAAAAGAGAAACGTGATAGGAAGACTCACAGGCCCCAGACAAAAATCTGAATTTCTGGAATGCTAAGATAAGGGTTGTTATTCAGATCTTGTAGAAAAAAAGCCTTACTTGTTTGGCAGCTTCACAGTGCACATTTCAGTACACTGTCAAAAACTCCTTTTCTGCTGTTTTCCAAACACTGTTTTTTTTTTCAAATTATGACTTTTTCAAAACCAATTCTGTCTTACAGTTACTAAAACAAGAGAGAAACATATCACTGTGAGTGTAGCCTATAGGCTGCCACAGAACTTGCTGAACTGCCTCAGTGATGCAGCCTTTTCATTAATCCTTTTTTGATTGTGCCCTTGGGATGTTTACATCTCATGCTCCGTCTCAGATAATAAATAAGTAAAATCAAAGTCAAATTTAATACAAAGTTTTAGAAATCAGAGCACGTTTAATAGCTCACAAACGTCTATGGATAGCTTTGAAAACTATCTTAGAGACATGTAATTCCTCTTGTTTCCCAATTTTGTGCGAGTAAAAATATTTGGGGAAAAAAAAATCAGAACCACTGTTCTTAAGAATACATATGCTGCTAAAATTGACTATCCGTTCAGAGTCCAGTAATGGCATATTAACAGCCAGTACTACTGACAGCAGATAAAGTTGAGTTGTATAAACCAAGAGTATCTCTAAGGGTAAGTGAAATTAATGTAATTATACTGCTGAGATCAGCATCAGTAAACAAATGACATGAACAACTATGAGCAAAAGCAGAGGAATTCCTAAGTATAATCCATCTTTTTTTTAATTAATTTATACTTATAGGTGACACCCACAAAGTTGGGAAATGTGTTTATTTCTAGACACTGTAAAATAGAAGTAGTAGACTTTCCTTCCTACAATGACTACCTTTGCTATATTTGTAGAGAACTCCTTAGGAAGGTAATGACTAAGTATCAATGAATCACAAATTGCTGACAGCAAGGAAGCAGGGAACATAATGAGAGCTTATCATGGGTAGGCTTTTGCATGTCATTGACATGTTGCCTAAATTCAAGGTGAGATGTTTCTAAGCTTAAGTGCTTAAGATGTTAGACATGGGGGAAGGGAAAGACATCACAGATGGATCTCAGTCTCTGGTGCATGACCTCTTTAGCAGATGTGGCCCTTATCTTTTCTGCATGTGATTTCCATCTGTAAACGTGGTCTTAATCCAGACTGGAGTTTGGATTGTTATGAAAACTAGATTGTTATGACAGTAAATAGTCCATGAATTGTGAGGTTCTCAGTGGAAGTGTTGTGAGCACATAGGTCTTGCAAAACTGTCAAGAGAATTGTTTATCATGGAAAAGTGGCATGAAATTGTTACATCACAATAAAAAAACAAGAAAATAATGATACAGATAATAGTGGTGATTTACTCTCTGCTTTTAAAAAATAAAAATAAAGGTTTATAATGGCACACAGATGCTCAGCTGAGCATACTGTGTTCTTCCATATATATATATTGTGAGCCCATTTTGTATAACGTTATCAGGCTACTCCCAGAATAGAAATCACGCATACACACGCACACACGCACAAAAGTTGCAGAAGTGACTAAACTATATTAGTGAGTTTTTAATGTGAACATTGGTTTAAGGGAAGGCATCTTTGTCTAAATGTGCTCATGTTGTATTTTCAAGGAGTGCGATGCTGGGTTTAGAGCTAATATGAATATACAGATAGGCAAGAATATTCACCTTCAGTTCATTCCTATCTACTGCTTGACATATAAACATTAATTCCATTTTTCCACTAGCTCTTCACCCTATATCTTGCAGTAACTGGGTGAAAACAAACTAGTCTTTTAATCTCCCTGCTTTGCTACAGTTCAGGCTGCACAGGGAATGCAGTGAGGGGAGGTGGCCATCACGTTGTTATGGCCAGGTGGCAGGACCAGTGTATGGGGTCCTTCAGAGCTGTATTGGTACCGTACAACAAATAGTTCCTATTTTAAAAGATTCCTACAGTGGAGTAAAAAAGAAACAGGAAAGGCAAAACAATATTCCCATAGGTAATGGGGGTAGTTGTTGGCAGAGTTTATGTGGGAAGTTCTGTATCCAGTAGGCAGATTTTAGTTCATACATTTGTCAAGAAAAAATAGATTTCTGACTTATGCCTGAGGGTTTCTGAAGTTGAGAATGGACCCTCTCCTTGGTGTATGCTTGTCCAGCACTTTTCATGGTGTGATGATCATTTGATTTCAGAATCATATAGAGCTGTTACAATAACCATGTTAAAAACAAAGCTATTGATTTGTTGAAGGATTTACCTTGTTGGATGCAGCTGTAAGCATCTCATTTAAAACACAACAAATTGCTACTTTCCTGGGCAGCAGAAGAGTATAGCTTTAAACACTGAAGTTGAGAGATTTGCCAGAGGTTGGTCAATGCATCACTCTCATATCTAAAATACAAAACTTACCCAGAGGAATAGTCTGTGGTTTGTTGTTTTCTACCTGTGGGTGTTTCTGTCTGACTTTTGGTGTAGTGGTTATTTTATTGGCCTGGTCAAAACTAACATAAAAAGAGAGTAAAAACTACACTATACCTGTGTTAGGTTTTAAGGAAACTGTGCTGCCTCCCAGCAGTAAGAGTACATCTCAGAGTTGTTCAGCTCATTTGCTCATCTGCTCTGTACATAATAAAACCAGTACATTTCTATTTTTAATTATTTACTGCAGTGGCAAATTATGAACATTGGCATTTGAGCTGTTAAGTTTATGACTTGCATGGCTGATGATGGTTTTTGCAGCTAAGCACCAGTTGGCAGATACAGTTTTCTACAATGCTGAGCTCTTAAGTGAGGATTTGTTGATGTGACAGGACATGTGTTAGGAGATGTCATCATCTGTTAAGAGTTTATGGGGTACATTCTTATTCCCTGTGAGCAGTGTGTATTCTTTGTTCCATTGCATTCCTACTATTCTTGCTGATTTAAGGCTGATTAAGCTGGAGTTTTGTCTACCTCCAAGCATTTTATATGCCATTAATGTCTCCCAGGTCAATCCAGAGGGGAAAGATGTCCAGATAAATGCTGCGATTCAAGGTGCCACTGGATAAAAAAGAAAGTCCCTTGTAACCTTTGAAGGGGGATAATGTGATTTCCAAGTGCAAAAATCAAAACAAATCCATACCTGATGATCACAGTTGGAAATTTTGATAGCATTGCTGATGACAGTAAGCTGTTGGGGAGGTGACATTAACCTTGTACACTTGTCTGGAAAGGGCTTAGTAGCTTTTTATTACTAACTCTCTGCTTGTCCAGTCATTAAGCAGAAAAACTTTGTCACCATTATCACCTATAATGACATTCCCAAATTCACTCATAAAAATGCTTTTGTTTGCCTGTATTAATAGAGTATCTCACATGACCTCTGGTTGTCCTCTCAGTCTGGTCCCTCATTGTCTGAGACCTCTGAGTCCGTTTTCCTACCATTTTCTAGAGAGAGTGGAACAGAAACTCCCTGTGGAATAGAAATGTTGTTCTTCATCAGCCGCTAGATATAGTTATCGAGAAGAGATGTATTCTCTTCCTCTGTTGTTCCCATAAACATGGGAACACTTGTTCCTATAAGAGAGTGAGAGCTGAATGTAAATCTGCGATTCCTATAATATAGTGAAGTGGTTTTAAGCTGGAAATATTGGTATGTAAGCATCTTCCACTTTTTCCAGAGGTCAGTTTTGTTATAAGTCTGTTCAGGACAGCCACACATTGAAAATTTGTTTGTTTTCTTGCTTATTTTTAAGGTTTCATGCATACAAATTCCTGTCACAATGAATATACCTGGCAGTCTATCTATTTGTTTGCTGAGGTTTTATAAAAAACAGTTTGGCGTGTTTGCATTTTTTCTTCCAAGAAATTAAATTATTTTGAACATCTTGTGCTGAAACCTGACCTTCCAAGACAATATTAAATAGGTTTCTTCCACTAATGGACATTGAACTTTTGGGGCTTTGTTCCAAGCCACTTTCCTGTTGGACGAAACATTTAAATATTGGTCCTCCTAGGGTATTTTTATCTATTCTCCCAGGAGGCATTCCAGTGGATGTACCAGACTAGTACAGAAGTCCACAGACAGACAGTCTGGCTCCAGTTTAGTGCCTTCATACTAAAGTAACTAAAGTAATTTGTATTTTGGTATATAGAAGTGTTGTAGCTGGTAGTGATTCTTTTGCACACTGATACCTGGCTAAAATCATTCCTCTGAGGACCAAAGAGTTCTTTCTTCTGCAGATTATCTGAGGAACACTTCCAGGTTTATTTTTTTATTATTGTTTTCTCTTTTGTGTATTCTTGTGCACAGTAGCACAAAATACATTTTGGCAGAAGTTCAGTCTGCCTCTTTGTCAATTTGCTGTGCTCAGATCTGTGTCAGCTGCACATGTTTCTTGCTTTCTTTTCAACACTGCTTTGTGCCACTTGAGTTAGACTGCAACTTCTGCTTCAACTTGAAAGACAGTAAAAAGCTGATTGGAGTGTTCCTCCACACTGTACAAACATTATAAAACCACGAGACCTTGACAAATCTGCTTTCTCTGTCTATTTTTGTGTGTGAAGGAATGAACTTAACATGGCAAAAGCTGGAATGTGATGTTTAATTCTCGTTAAACAGTTGCAGTTCAAGTTTTGGCCGATTTACTAAAGGAAGAATTGTTCATGTTTTGAAAATTCAATTCCTATAACCCTTCTTAGCAGAAGTTGCTGCCGGAGATCGCAGTCTGATTCCACACTAAGCTGAAATGAATTCTTTTTGTTCTATTCTGTTTTACCTAGCAATATCCTACACATGCCTTTTTCAAAACAGGAGCATAAGAAATCTCATTTTAACAGTAATAAAGTCAGGCATAGTTGGTTACAAAAATACTACTAATAAGAAAATCATAAAAGCTTTGTCACATTTATGTCTTTCAACTATACTAGGCAAGGCAGGAAATTGTGATACATAGTTGGTAGTTTATGTAAAAATAAATTGGATTATAATGGAATATGTTATAGCAAATTTCCGCATTTAAGTCTACTTCTACCCAGGAAAGGGGGCAAAAGAGGCTGAGAATCAAAGATTCCAGTGCTGGAAACACTCCAGTGAATAACTTAACTCACATAAATAATAATGAGTTACCACCTGTGCACAAAGTTATGCACATGTCTTAGTGTTCATAGAACTGAGGTAAAGAAGCATATTGCAAATACCCTTTATTATATTGTGTCTAGAAAGAAAAAGGTATGATTTACTGTGCACAGAAAAAAATCCACAAGAGAAAGGAGAGGGCAACACGTCTGTTTGTGATGACACTGTGATAAAAGCATTATGGCTTGATGAAGAATCTTATGAGTACAGAGTATTTTGATGATTTGTGTTCTAATATCTTACATGATCTTTGCAAATCTGTTAATATGTGTTCCTTAATCATCCCCTTGGAAGAGTGACCTTTTCACTGGCTGCTGCCTTCAGACACATGACTTTCAGATCTCATGAACATGAGTGCAGAAGACAGGGGATGAAATTGAGTTATTAGACACTGCATTTGGGTTTTACTTCTGCAGGGTAGTTAAGACCAGTTCAAGGGTCAACATAAAAATATTTCCTTTCATTGCCAGACAGTTGGGTCTAACTTTGGATCATTACCATTTCTTGTATACTATTCTCCCTTCAAGTCTGACTTTTTTATGAGCAAGGGTCAAAATATGTCTGTGTCTCAGATTTTACTATTACTATTTAAGTGCTCGAGGGTAGAAACCATCTTTTATTCTGTTGTTGCGAAGCCCTGGAGTAGGGGATGTCTGATCCTGATTGGGAAGCCTTTGATTCTAATACTAACAAACGAGCATTTGAGGTTTTGTGTGATTTTGTTGCCAGATGCTGCTAAACTTTTAGACTTTTAATTTCAAAGTATTTAAGAAGGGATTTCTGAAAACCTGCTATTGTCAATCACAGTTTGAATGATGAAATACAGATTTTTTTTTTTCGTTTTAATGAGAAGAGGATCACATCTAGTACCTAGGGGTGGCCTAGGGACATTTTACAAGGGCCTGCAGTCAAATGACAAGGGGTAATGGCTGTAAACTGAAAGAAGAGATTAAGATTAGATATTTGGAAGTGGATCTTTACTGTGATGGTGGTGAGGCACTAAAACAAGTTTCCCAGAGAAATTGTGGCTGCCCTATCCCTGGCAGTGTTCAAGGTCAGGTTGGATGGAGCTTTGAGCAGCCTGGGCTAGTGGAAGGCGTCTGTGCCAATGGCAGGGGGCTTGGAACTGGATGATCTTTAAGATCCCCTCAAACCCAAAACATTCTGTGATTCTAGGATTCTATTTTAAAAGTCCACTGCGGTATGTTAAACATAAAATGTTAACTGAGCTCCACAAGTTCAGGCAGATGATTAAGGCAATGATAAATGTAGTTTCACCAGGTGTAAGCTAAGCATCAGGAGCTGTCTGTGTGCCACCTTATTCTAGAGCAAAAGTGAGGTAATGCAAATTGGCTTAACCTCTTTCTTAGCAAGCTTTGCAAGTTTAAATTAATTATCTCACATTTACTAAATGATCTCATATAAACTGTTATAGCAGATCCATAGATTTGTGCTATCTTGCCAAGGTGATATGATAATGTGGAAGCTGACCTATGTACAAATGCAGCAGTTTAAACTAATTTCATCCAGGGACAAGAATCCAATATTCCACCAGAAATGAAAGGATGATTTGTAGTAAACAAACTTACATATCCTTTCCCATTCCTGTGGATCACCTAAAGAATTGTGCCATAGATTGCAAGCACATGGAAGAATACTAAGAAAAACCCTTACAGGCACTTTGTTGAATTAATACGTGCAATAAAATCATAAAGGAGAGCCCTGAAATTCATCAGTGAGTGCCTGCATGAAAGAAGGTTCAATACTGAGACAGAGAAGGACTAAGTGCAAGGTTTGAAGAGACATGCTGGAGTGACAGAAAGTGTGGGAATGAAGTGATGTAGGCCTAAACATAGTAAACGTAGTGATGATTTATCCAAAGTGAAACTCAATTTGGGGAAATAGACATAGGTTCAGAGTACCATTTGTATTTTTATAAAGCAGAGACATTAGAAATTGAAGAGGCCACTTAAGTCCCACCTTCATACCGCAGTTTAGGATAATGGCTCACAAAGTGATCATTTGGTAGATTATTACCTTTCCTAGTCCAATTTAGCATAACTTTGGTGAGGACTTCTGTGTGCTCAACAGTCGGGAAGAAAAGCCAAGTGATCAAAGGAATTGTGCAGCAGACTGAATGTCACATGAAGTAACTTCGTTTCTACCTCTACTGCTGCCTGGATTTGGTCAGAAAAATTAGTTACTGCTGCATGACTCAGCTTTTGTCTGCCCACAAATTGACAGGCAAGTAATATACATATTTAAAAGGCACAGGGGTGAAAATTTTGGTGTCCTGTTATAATAATATATACTGATTTTCTTACATACATCTTTTGTAAGAAGTTTCTTCCCTGTTTACAGCCTTCTTTATGCAGGTTTATGTACGGCCACCAGGTTTTCCCATGTCAGTTTAGAGCAGTTGCAAATGCCTTGACTGTAGAAACACTTGATGTTTCAACAGCCTCAGCTACCCTAAATGTTCTCCCACACGTTCAGCGATCTCTTCTTGTAGCGTTATATTAATACAGCTTAGTACCGTAAGGATTTTGGAGAAATTCCTTGCGGTGTTAATTTTTCAAAGCACTTTGTATACAGTCTTTTTTTAAAGTAATTCTAATATAACTTTAAGGTATTTAAGTAGTTAACTGTGTTTTCTATTTTTTAAGGATCCACCAATGGCAGTGACTCTTGGACTGCGAATGGAAGAAATGATTTTTAACCTTGCTGACACACATTTATTTTTTAATGACTTAGAGGTAAGAATCAAAGGAACATGAACACTGTTACTCCTGAGTTTTTAATTTACTACTTTTTCTGTGCATTACTGTTTGGTGTGTGTGGCATTTTCTGTCTATCTAGATTTTGGGATTGTCAAACTTCAATCAGAGGTTAGCTAGGTGGCAGTAACTTCCTATTGCACCAGAGTCCTTCCATTAAACTGTGTGAGAAGGAATCTGCAAACTACCTTTTCCTCTCCTTGACAAATGGCCATCTTTTCCATTTTCATGGATTTAGAGCTATGTACTGTCATTTCCAGGAGAGGAACGTATATGCCTCACATTCTTTCTCTTCAAGCTCTCTAAATTTGCCTTCAGTAGGTGTCATTATTTGACAAAAAGAGAGTCTGTTCTCTCTGCACACCTGAGTTAGCCTTTTGGCCATAGGTGCCCTCCTTCCCTCCCAGCCTCCCTTTTCTTGCTCAAATGTAAGCTATTCTTCATTTGCCTCAAAGACTGAAGCATCAGAAGAGTCTGGGGTTTTCAGGCCATGCCCTGATTTAAATCAGTTGTTTTCTTACTGAATCTCAGAGTTTGTTCTGTGGACAGATATTTTGCCACTAATGGGAGTTGGAAGACTTTGAGGTTTAGTTTAAAATGCCAGAGAAAGGTTTTTTTGTGAGTGAATAGAAAAAAATAAGGGTGAGATATTTCCATTCACTGCGAATGTATGCACTTCTTTTGTTCCTTTATCAACTGTAGGCAATAAGAAAAGCAGAATTATCGGGCTGCAGTTGTCTTTGTCATTCTTCGCACACCTCATTTATCCTTAGATTTTTTCAGTTAAGAAACTGGGATCTACTTCACCCTATACCTGTGCTGCATTTCCTCCTTCCAGTAGCAAAAACAAAAGAAAGCAAAGCCCTGGACATGCAATGTTTTATTGCAGCCCTAGTGAGTCATCATCTGACAATGCAAGTGTGTTCAGTGAATGTTCTCTTTCTGGTGCCCTGTACTGGAGATAGAGTCCAAACCAATTTTTCAAAGCATTGTTTAGATTTCTTTTTAGCAGACCTTTGCCCCTGTGTGTTCAGATTTCATGTGGCACCCAATGAAGTTTAAGGCATTCGGTCGCATATGCCCAGAGTTCTTCAATCTTGTGCTGAGTTCAAGTGGGAGAGTTCAGCAAAATGGAGCTTTGCCCTCTTTCTGTGCATTTTTATTCTTGCTAATGGCCATTGAAGTTCATTTCTTTTTCTCAGTATTTATTTTCTTTGTAGATCTCAGGTTTAGCTGTCATAGATGGATCATCACATTTTGCATATTCTTCATAGGGTGGTTTTAATATCCCGTCCAAAAAATCATACTCCAGCTCATTCCAGAGCTTGAACAGTATCCAAACAGTTTTCAGTTTCAGATAAATCAAAAAATACTACTTCAGGACTCTCTTGGAGAATCTCATAACTCAATCAGTTTGATTTGATTAAAACCAATTTCTGTATGCAATTAAGTATTTTCTAGCCCAGAATTCATCTTTGTTTGTTACCAACTTTCTTGCATGATTACTAAAATTCTGAACTTCTTGTTCTGAAACAAGCTGTATGCATGCATTCTGGCATATGCAAGAAGACCAACATTTTTCTGTCATCTTAGAAAATAAGACATAATTGCATGGTATCCTGTGCCAAAGTACACAGAGGCATCTTCTAATATGCAGATGGATAAATCTGTCTGTTTAATTACATTTGCAGAGCACATGGCCATTACTGAATATTACACTGCATCTGCATAATGATGATGTAATCAATTCCAGGTATTCCCCAATGCCGACTTGGGTGTCTCTTTCTTGTTTCTCTCCCTCTCTCCATTTCTCTTTCTGCCTTCCTCTGACCACCCTTCCCCGGGAGATGAATGCTGAGTTGCTGATGGTCTTGGCCATCAAGACACGAGACCTTCAGTTGTTACTGAGGAAGTAAGATAGGCTTTTATTCACTTGGCAGATTACATGTCTTTTCATCTCCCTTTTTAAATGCTGAGCCATCAGGTCCCATCCCTTCTGTCTTGCTTTCACCTTCATCCCAAAGTAAACCTTGTGGCTCCGGACATGACAAGTGTAAGGTCCTTTCCAACCCTAACTGTTCTATGACTCTATGATTCTATGAAGGTACTGATGAAGCTGTATTCCTGTAATATGGACTTCAGTCACTACAACTTCTAAGCAGTCTTTTCCCCTCTCTCTTTCTTGGTTGGAAACACTGTATACCATGGTCTAGTAATAATAACCAAGTTATTGAAGTTATCACATATAAAAATAAACTTTTCCTTCCTCTATGCAAATCTGTCTCACTACAGTGACTGCTGATGCAGAAATTCCAATCTGCTGAGACATTCCCCGCTGACCCAGTAACCCATGTTCTAATCAGCCAAGCTGCACTTTTATTTCAGGCTAGGCTGTTCTCCAGCTATTTCATTCTCAGTGTATAAATTTTACTTAGCTTGAGAAGTATTGCCTGGGAGGGCAGTTGGTGTTTTGCCACAAAAATAAGAGTCTGGTGGTCTAGAAAGTTCATGTGCCTAAACAGTGCTTTGAGATGGAACTCAGTTTTGTTATAATATCCAGACTAATGCATTCTCTTCTCAATCAGGTAAGGGATGAAATGAAGCTTTTCACCTTGAGTATTAATTTCAAGACAGCTTTCAGAAATGTTGGTAGGGAATACTGTGCATGCAAAAAAAAAAAAACCAACAATTCCTACAATTTGCAGGAATGTGGACCTGAGTCTTCCACCTCCATTATATTCCTCCATTTCCAGGGACAATGATGAAAAGAGTATTCAAACAAACTGAATCCCGTGTCTATTTTTAAAATAATCCTACCCTATTTCAAATAACATCATCCTTTTTTTTTTTTTCTCATTAGAAATAAAAATGAGAAATAAAAAAATAGGATTTGGGTAAGTCTCAGAATTTGTGAGGTAGTTAAACTATTTTCAACAGAGACTGAAGCACATGCATTAAAAGAAGTGTATAGCCTGAGAAAGCATAGTGCTGAATGTACCCTCAGTAATAACATTTTTTGTGTTCAGTGTGGTGAGTCAGTGTTTTTACTGGATAATGAAATTACTATCCTTTCCAGGAGGATAATTTTTATGGATGATTTGTTGACTCTCCAATTTCCAGGCTCTAAAATTTGCTGCAAAGAGTTGCCTGCACTCAGATATAATTTAAATTAGTATTGCTTCAAGCAAAAGACAGTTATTGTACCTAGATTCATTTCCTGAACTGTCAGTGATAGGAAATAATATTTTATCTTTCTTAGTTTTGACCTTGAACTGACTGTGAGCCTCTGTGACCTGAGTGTAACCAGTGTGTAGCTGATGTGAAAAGTATTTTACCTTAACATTTAAAGTGATGGGATGCTTGCTTGCTTTCCTTCCTACCCACAATTGGTATCTTTTGCAAGCAAAGTCCAGTGTAGGGTTATGCCACCAATTTCCTGTTTCTTTGAGGAAGAGCAGAGATCTCAAATCTGCTCAAACAATTTGCTTTTTCTTTTTTTCCTGAAAGTTCCTGATTTTGTAAATTGTAAACATTTTAGTTGAAGTACATAAGTAAAAAAGAAAACAAAGTAGGGCAAATCGAAGCATGGTGAGCATATGAGTTTGTTGTTGGCTGGCAAATGTGTATTGCAAGTATATGTTGAGGTGAGTCATAGATCCAAGAGGAGAGGAAGGTGGAAAAGGAGAAAGCTGGAGAGTGCTATCAGGTTTGATCCTCTTAACCTTCTTGCAGTGACAAGAGGAAAGTAATCAGAAAGCTGCATGTTCCCCTCATCTCCTGTTCCTAGAGTCAATGAACAAACTGTCGGATAAAACAAATAAAAAGTAAACAGCTAAGCCTTTGTCACCCACTTATGTTGAACTTAATAATGAAATTATCAGCAGAACAGTTATCTGGGATTTTCAGTGTTGGAATACTGTAGCTGTAAGCCTTAACAAAAACAACAACAAACACTCCTTTATCCATCAGGGCTTCTGTGTGCCCCCCATTTAATTAGTACACCTTCAAAACCACAGCACTGATTTTTAAACTTCTCAAGTTATCGTATGCTTTGACCAGACCCAGTGAAATCTGTGAAGGTCATCTGAAAGCCATATACTGCAAAATGTAGAGTTAGAATTTGTCCTACTGGGGCTTTTTGTCTGATTCTTGAGTTCCTGCCCTACACTGGGTGGAGTATTGTTGCATCTTTTTTTCCTTGAACTGTAAATAGTAAGTAAGGATAAAGAAATTAATCTTTGATTTCAGGTGCCACGTGCCCTTTTCTTTCTCTTTTCTTCTGCTATATACATCTAAAAGCAGCATTTTTAAAAATTTTTTGCAGCTCAAAATAATCTCCTCAGACAAGCCCAACAAATTTTATTTCTCCAGTGGGGAGAAATATGCTTCATGTCTGTTCCTCAAACACAGATCTTTCATGCCTGTCTCAACATATTAAGTCAGATGAGCAGAGTTTGGCTACTCATTGTTTTAGCCTTGGCATGAAATTTTGAATTATAATTACTTGTATGATGTAATGAAATTATATCTTTGAAACTGAAATTATATGTATTTATTTTATACAAAAATTGCTAATTTATTTTTTTACAACTTCATGTGAACAAAAGTCTGTTATGTTTCCATTCTGTACAAAGCGAACAGTACAGAAAGAAGAAATGTTAATTCCCAAAATTTACAGTCTAAGAACTTGTGGCATATACATTTGCAAATCGCTTCTTTCTTCAGATTTGTCCTTTATCTGGACAACTTAACATTGGTGTGAGACCGAGATTGGAAACTCAGAACTGCATACTCCTACATGTCTCAGAGAGCTAAGTTAAGTGCTGCTTGTCAGCAGCTTTGGCATAGATGACTCAGATGACTCTTTATTTGAGGCACAGAACTGGGCATTTTGAAAGCTCAGCCTCAATTTGTTCTAGTGAAGAGATTAAATTATTGGAAAACATTTGTTGGGTAGTAATTTTTAAATGCATCCTTGAACTTTTTCATAAATAGGATTATATTAACAACTGTTTTAAATATTAAAAATTGCATACAGCAAGATAAAATCTCTGAACACTGAATTTCAGGTGCATCTTTGGGTTAAGATATTTATTCTAGTAGCTACAGAAAACAGTCATATTATGCCTGTTCGTATTTACCATTGCGTGGTGGCTTGACTTATTTATTTGTGCTTCTCCCACATTTTCCTATCTTTCTGCCACAACCGCGCTGAGGAAAAGGATATTTGATAGCTATCCAATTATAAAATGAGGAGTGTTCAGTTTTCCAATGTACCTCAGTTCCCCAGAGGTACTTCCATCTCTTCTGAAACCAGGAAACAGTGAAGTTCTCCAGGACTGCTTGATTATCTGTGATTTTCTAGCCCAAGGCATTTGAATAAAGCACTAAAAGAATCTGATAAGCACCCAAACTCCTGGAGTCTTGACAGAAGTTATATGCTGGTTGAGGTTCATTATTGCTAACTTTTAGGAAGCGGGGAAATAAGATTTAGCTGACTTTGTAGTATCGGTATGCCAGAGAAACTCTAAATGAGATTTTCAGTTGTTGGTGTTTTTCAATTAAAATAATTTTCAGCTGAAACTCATACTAAAACTACATATTTATTTTCTAAAGACCTATTCTAGCTAATAATAAGCACAGTGTAGGAGTTGAAGGTCGCATTTTTTTTAAGGAATTGGCGGCGATAGGAAGCTGTAGGTGTACATCGGCTGCCATCTTCTGGTGTACTTAGCGACCTGCACCGATCATTTTTTCAACATCTGTACCAAGTGCATGGTGAGCATACTCTCTTACAGTTTATCATTTGGGTTTTTTTCAACAGGAGTGTGATCAAGTTCATATAGATGATGTTTCTTCTGATGATAATGGACAAGACCTAAGGTAAGCAGCATTTGTTTCTCTTTTCTTTTTTCTTCAAAGATTAAATAAATTGAGCATTTACAGGAATACATTGTATTTATTTTTACTGTATTTTGGGTGTTTGCAGTACCTACAGTTTTGCAACTGATGGCTTCCATGCAGCTGCAAGTAGTGCAAACCTTTGTCTGCCAACAGGTGTAAGAGGAGGGGTTGACTGGATGAGGAAGCTGGCTTTCCGTTACAGAAGAGTAAAAGAGTTGTATAATACTTACAAGAACAACATAGGAGGTGAGTTTAAGTGTAAAAACTAATTCAGAATGCTGATTAGGTTAAACTCTGTGGCAGTGAACTCCCACCAAGGGAATGTGCCTTGGAAGCCATAGCGTGAATGGAAAGTGATGTGACTGGACCTTGGGCTATTGAAAGCAACTGATTATACCAGCAGAGCCAACATTGTACTGTTGTGGAGAAGAACCAGAGATGGGAAAACTGAGCAGACCTCCATATTGCTTTCACAGAGCCCATTTTTCTCCTTCAGACCCATCTTGGATACATTCATGTTACTTAGTGTTTAAGCCGCTTTTTCTACCTCAAACATGCAGTTATTCTAGGAAAGAGGCTGTATAGTTTCTGCAGCACAAAGTGCTTGTGCCTGGCCTTCTCCATCCTATAATTTCATGATCTGGTTGATAACAACACAATATTCTGCTATCTCTCTGCTGGGTACCTTCTTGTCTGTTTTTACCAGTGGATGAAATAAATTCTGGCACTCCCATGCTACTAGCCCTTTTTGTTGACTCTGTAGCTTACACAGTTAATTGTGTTAGCAAGAAATGAATCTCATTTGGACCGAGAGCTTTCCTGCATTCGTGGACTCACTGATGTCCATGACCACAAGCTGGAGGAAATCAAACAGCAGAACTGAAAGAATCTGTCCTGAAGAATCTGATGCGACTTGCAGGGACAGCCATTCTTTTTCCGAGGAGGGTAGTATGTCAACTGACTCCCTCAAGGAGAGACTCTGAGAGCAAGGAATACTTACAAGTCTTCAGGCAACTTCAGGCTATAGCCACAGCTGAGGATAAAATGAGCCCAACCCAGTTAGGAAAGAGTCCAAGTGAATACTCTCCCATTATAAAACACAGCCTTTTTCAACTCATCTGAAATTTATTTCAGAGGAAACTAGAACTCAGAGCTCACCTTCAGTAAAAGCAGTTTGGTGGGGGTTTAGCACTTCCTGCAGTCTCTCAGAAATGGCAAAATCATTCAATTAAAATGGGCAATGACTTAGTCCTTACCTAAGTTACGTAAATCTGCAATATACATTTTCACTCTGAGTAGTTCAGAGTCTTTACTTAACAAAGGGAAGAGCAATAGGACCAAGGAGCGATAGCAAATGATTGTCTGTCTTTTGCCCTGCCTTACCCTTCTTTGGTATCATGAATGAGTTTTTATATATTAATACCTCTGGAAACAGAATTACCAAAAATGTTACAATGTTTTATTATATCTCCTGATGCATTTAAGATTCTAAAGTTTTTGGATTTCATAAAACTTTTAGCACTAGTAAGAGCACAAGTCCAAGAACACAGCAAAAGGAAACACACTAAGAGGAACAGTCATTACAAAGGCAGAGTGCAAATATGGTTCATTATTTCAAGGTTTTTATCCTCATTCAAAATCCTTCATTTCATCCTTAGTGGGCATGCTTCTTCATTCACCTTCTACTTAGCTTTTTAATAATCTTTTTTATAACATATGTATCTGTGTATCTCAAAATAGCTGTTAGAAGGCAACAGAAGGCTAATCCTAGGTAGGTATTTTTAGGTTGCTTCATTTCAAATTTTTTCATCACTTCTTGTCAACATAGGGTGTGAAAGAGAAGAGCAATATGAAAGCTCATAAAGCTTGCTTCCCTGCTCTTCCTGGATCAGATCTAATCCTCAAATACCTTGGTTCCAAAAATTTCATGTCTCAACATTCAACAGGTTGGGTACTTTTTTAAATCTGACTTCATACCCAACAGGAGATTTTGAGGTACGTTTAAGGACTGGCTGAGATATGAGAACATAAAATGTGCAGCCATTTCGGGGCTGTAAATGCTATCAAAGGAGCTATCGCTGGTAACTACAACAGGACATGAAGATCAGGTCATCAGCAAGCAAATGTATTTCCAGATATATTAACCTGAGTTTCACCTATATACAGGCACAAGCAGGACAGTTTTAAACATATGCAGATAACTGCAAAGGAAGTTTATTCTTATGTTCCCGATGGCATAGATCTTCTTTTCAATTTTACCTTTGTCCTTTTCCTCTACATCCCACCAGGGGTTGAGAGATAGCAAGTGACTTCATGGTATTTAGTTGCTGACTGGGGTTTAAACCATGACACTGAGAGTAAGATATATGTGAAGAATAGGTTTTAAAAATGTGTTTCTGAAAGTCATACGTTGAAATGTAGTAAAATAGCCTGAATAGACAAAAAAATTTCAGATGATTATTAGTATCTGCAATATTGTCTGACATGGCTTGATACAGTGGAGTGCAAATAAAAAGCAATTTACTAAGTCTTAATGAAAACAGATTTTCTCTTTGCATTTTTAGGTTCTAATGGAGTTCAAAGTATAAACAGTAAGCTTGAAATCTATGCATTCCAGCTAACACAGAATATAACTTTTTTTTTTTCTTTTCTTGCTTTTTTTACATAAAAGGACTCCTGGGACCTGCTAAAAGAGATGCATGGTTGCAATTAAGAGCAGAGATTGAAGCTCTGACAGACTCCTGGCTAACAAATGCACTTAAATCATTATCAATTATCAGCACAAGGTATGTATTTGAGTCTATTCTAAAAAAGAATCTAGTTTTGGAAAAGGTTGCCCAGAGAAGCTGTGGCTGTCCCGTCTCTTCAAGTGTTCAACACCGGGTTGGATGGGGCTTTGAGCAAGCTGTTCTAGTGGAAGGTGCCCCTGCCCATGGCAGGGGAGGTGTTGGAATTAGATGATCTTTAAGGTCCTTTCCAACCCAAACCTTTCTATGATTCTGTGAAATCACGACTATTTGCTCTTAGCTCCATATTCACACCATGGTCATGCTCACATTCCAGCTTGTCAGTGCGCACAGTAGCAAGGCTCTGAGTTTTCTGTTGTGTAACTGCTAGCACAATTTGGCTATTCAGGTTTTCATCTTCAGCATTCAATACTAGCTTTATTAACATAATTATTCTTATCTCTTCCTCTGCTCTTGAAACATGAAGAAAGTGATGTCATTGTACTGAAATGTGTATTGGTTGTGTATTTCCTCTCTAGACAGGACTAACAAATTACAGTTTTCATTCTCTTAATTCTTTTATTTTGCCAGTAGCTACTGCCAATTAATTGCCACCATGAAAATGATGCTTTCAAAGCACTTGAGTGCCTGTTTTCAGAGGTATTGAGTGATTTTAATTGTCTGTATTTTAGGGCCTGGTTTGTTGTGGGTTTTGTTTTTTTTTTTTCTTTTATAAACCAATATGGAATTTTTCCTATAAATCAGGCCTGCATCATCTTTTAAAGGATTTTGCCAAAATTTTCTGGAAGTGATGGTGCTGAATGAAAGTAAATGTTGGGGATTCCTGAATATGCACTCCACAACTGGTTTACCTCCTCAGCAGGTGGGCAATGGTTTTAGACTATTTAAACTTAAACTGTTCTTCTCATTTTAGGAGTAACTGTGTAAACGTGTTGGTAACAACAACCCAGCTTATCCCAGCACTTGCAAAAGTTCTACTATACAGTTTAGGAGGAGCTTTTCCTATTGAAAATATTTACAGTGCAACCAAAATAGGTAAGAAAATTATTTTTTCACCCATTCTGACTACACTGCATTGCCAATATATTTTTACCAGCAGTGGATGAATTCCAAGACATTTCTCTGACACAGTGTTAATTATAGGATGTAGGAATTGCATATGTTCAGATGTGTTTTATGTCGATAAATTGCAAATTCACTTTAATGATACCTGAAGGAATAAAGGTCTCCAAATTGATTTAAAGCATCAGAAACTCCTAAACATGGTGCAGAAAACAAAAAATGTGCAGAAAATAATGAAAAAAGTGTTCTGTGAATTCAGATATAAGCAGAACTTCTTTAAAATGGCCTCTGCTCTGACCTTGAGCTCCCTGTAAGCTAGGCCTCTGCTTCACAAGCTTTTTCTGGAGGCATAGTACATCAGTGATGGCAGTTGACAACTGCTGCCAACAGATGCTGTGTTGATGGATGCTGCAAGGGCATTTCCCTATTTTGTTGATAACTATGTACCTCTTGTGTGTTACAGTTTGGAATTTTATGGCTTCTGGAAATGGCATCCAAAATTTTCTTGTAAACCAAGAAAAGTTACCATTCCTGTGAAATGTGACTCAGCCTACAATGACTGATAATTTTCGCAGATTTCATGATTTACCAATTATTAATTCAGGAATGCTTAATTTCTGTACCTATGACATGTACCTGTATAACATGTACAGTGACACTTCATTGACAAAAACATTACAATATACATCACAATATATTTCCTAAATTACTTTAACAGGTGAAAAACCTGCATATTCTAAGAGTGTCAGCAAAAACTATCACTCACTGATTCTTTAATTAGCTATAGCTGTCCTTTAGACAGAAAGCCTCAAATACTTTAAAAACTTAAGGCACAAAGTATCCCAAATTCACATGGTACCGTGCAGCCTCTGGAATGAATGTCATCTGTCATACAGCCTGTACATGTTGGATTCAGTCACTGAGCTTGCACTTGGACCAAAGGAACGAGCATTAACAAATAGTGCCAACAGCACAGAAGGGGGTGGTGAAGTGAAGCACAATCTCTGGAGGCGCTGTCGAAGTAATTCTGCACCAGGAATTCCTTCTGGGAACAGTATGGCCGCTGTTACACCCCTGTCAGGAGCACAGCAAACTCTGGGGTACAAGATCTCTCTCTATTTTTCATCTCAGTGATCTCTGCACTGTGTTGAGCACAGGACTATAATTGCAACTTTTGCTTGCACACACTGAAATCTTGTCCTCCCTCAACAGTTAATACTCACGATGCTTTTCCTAATCATAAGCCCTTTTTTGTGGGCCAGCTTTTAAAAAGCAAGAGGAAAGCAGTAAGAATGGGAGATCTAGAAATCCTGAGCTTGTGAGAAGAGATTAAAAGCTTGGGGTGGGGATAGACATAGTAACAAACATGGTAAAAAGCTCTTGCAGAGGAGAAAGAAATAATCTTTATGTTGATGGAAAGTCTCACAATAGGTGATGATTTCTTTGCAATAGCACATGTGTAGATCGCATGTCAAAGAGAAACCTCCTAATGGAAAGGGTTAATTAAATATGGAGATCACGTGTGGAAATAGTGAAATCATTAGGACAGTTTGAGGATCGATAGCACAATCATTTGTTTATAAAACTGAACCTATATACAATTAGAAGGTTGGTAGATGACTTTGCCTGGTCCCTTTCAGTCCTATTTTTTGTTTTTACTGGTTTAGCTTGCTTGCTTCCACATTTTTTCAAAAGAGCCAAATGCTTCATGAAGTTCTCCCAGGAACATGTTGTTCAATTTTATTTTGCGTGTCCATTGTGCTTTGAACAGTTCCTCCATTGCTACATCACCCGTTGTTGCTGATAAATTAGAACTAAAACTACAGCTTTCCTTGAAAAAATACTACTGCAATAATAGAGAAATATTTAAATTCTATTCTTCATTTACTGAGCTATTACTTTTTGCAGTGCTGATGATTCCTTTATCTTAGTGGCTTTCCTGTAACTATTAAGAAAGAGATTTAGTTTTACCTGGAACAACTTAGTGTCACTAAGGAGATTAATTGCTTCTTACTAGTTTTGGCTCTAAATCCCAAGGCTGGAAACTTCAACAAAGTAGTAGTAACAATTAGTAGTTTTACCACTGCACTAATCCTTTGTAAGTAAGGCTTCACCATATCTCACTTGGTAGCTTGAATAAGCAGTGCATTGTTTTTCAGGCAAAGAGAGCTGTTTTGAGCGTATAGTGTCCAGATTTGGCACTAACATAACTTATGTTGTGATTGGAGATGGCCGAGATGAGGAACATGCAGCTAATCAGGTAACTTCACTCTGAACTCTTATCTCATTTATCTTCCAGGGAAAGAAAGTTGCTTTGAACGAATAATGCAAAGGTTTGGCAGAAAAGTAGTATATGTTGTAATTGGGGATGGTGTAGAAGAAGAACAGGCAGCAAAAAAGGTAACCTGTCTTCTGAAATGTTGGTGTGATACCTAGCTACTAATGCAAGCCTTTCTGTTTGCATTTCTGTCAGAGTTGCACAATTGCAGAATGACAAATAATTTCAGCCCACAGATGCAAGGCAACAAGAGCATGATGAGATCAAAACTTAGCGTAATTTAATGAACCATTTGGATTCAGCATTTGCTTCACTTCATTTTGGAAAGAAAAAAAAAAAGCATAATTATTGTAAAAATAAATGAAAAATTGCAGCTAAAATGTCTGACACTTCAAGAAAATTGAAGATAAACAGAAGAGACAGAAAGGGCTATTTTATCACACTTGGGTGGTGATTTTATTAAATGGTGAAATCATAGAGGTTTTAAGAGATGAGTTATGGAGAATGTGGAAAAACTTCTGAAGGACTGTGCAATTTTTTTTGCTAACATAGATGAAGATCTATAGTTTGCTGGATCAAATATGATGAACATATAATTTGCTTCAAGAAAGATATATCTGCAAAAGAGTAAAGAACACAACATAGGGATTGTGCACCAAACCTGTGTTGCTAAAAAAAGAATTGTTTCCTTAGAAATATTCATTTTTTTCATGATAATAATACAAGTCAAAATTCACCAAATAAGTTTTCAATGTTCAGAATCAGATCAAATGGGTAATTTGTACCATGCTTCCCTGTTTAACCCCTGGAAGTGCGTAGAAACTGAAAAATTTTGTCTCACCATGTCTGTGCAGGACAAGTGATGTAAATATTGCTATGCGAGGAGTAGCAAAATAAAGTTCCTTTTTAGTGTTGTAGCTAGAATAGAAACAAAATTAAAATAAACCAAAATGCTCATACCAAATGGTTCCTTATTATAGGTGCAGTCCTGGTGATGGGTCTTTTATAGTTTGTGCTAAACAAAGGTGGTTGGATTGTATACTTTCCAGTTTGGCATGCTTTTTTGTTAATACTGGCTATATTGCATGGATAGATACAGATTTCAAAGAGATGGATGAATATAGCACACTACAAATAGATCTGAACACATGAACGAATGTTTTATTTTCTATTCTGATGATTTGATGAAGGAGAATAGCGCATATATCTGCATCTCTCATAGACAGTGATGCTTTTTGTGACACAAATTATCGTTCTCTAAACCAGAAATATTTCTTTTTCTACTCCAGAAATATTTTATCCAAATAGATTCCTTCCCCCGTCCACCCCAGCCCCCACCCCTCCAGACAGTAATCCAACTCTGTTTCAAAGGCTTGTGTGTGAAGCTCCTTAATGAAGGCATTATGGACCTTTAAATGACAGTTTGCTATTTTGCAATGTCTAATAAATGGAGCAGAACGGGCTTTCCTATTAGTGCTCCTTGGTATGGGTTTGCATGCTAACAGTGAGCAAATAGTCCTTATTAAGCAACAGGCTTTTTCCAAAGAAACTGTTAAGACTATCTAATTATTTTAACTTCATTTGAACTATAAAGCTCAGATCTATTTTGGTCTGATTTTTGTCAGTACTTTACCAGCAAAAATCAATCCAGAAACACAATGGTGTAAAATGTGTGGTGGTAATCTGACTAGCCTCTTGTGTCACATATTACCCTGTGTCACAGTGTTCATCTTTCCTGACCTTTTCTCCCCTCTAACAAACACAGCACAACATGCCTTTCTGGAGGATATCCAGTCATTCGGACCTCTTGGCTCTCCATCAAGCACTGGAACTAGAGTATTTGTAACTGTGTTCTAAAGTTGGCGATCCTTTTTTTTTTATATATATATATATTTCAAGTACACTGAATTTTTATGTGTGATTCAATGCCTCTGGCTTTACACATATGAATTGTCTTAAGAAGGGAAGAAATATCTGGAATTAAAAATTCCATATTGAAGAATTCAGATTGCTGAATGGAGTTAAAACATTAGTGCTACGTAAGGAAGCTCTATGGTCTTATATATGCAACGTTTTTAAATGAATTGAAGCTGTGGAGGTTGCTGATACACACCAAGTGAGCCCTGACAGGAGTGAACAAAGGACTCAAACTGGCAAAGCACCAACACCCATTTTCCAGCCAACAAGGTGTTGTTCAACAACATTCCTCAAAATGGGATATATTCTCAGCACTGAGGTTTGAACCAGACTTTAGCCTACCTAACCCAGAAAATCTGAATTGGAATGCACTCAGACTGTATAATGACAATCCTGTCTAGACCTGTAATTTGTGTAAATTATTGATGAAAATAATTTACTGTGACTTTATTAGCAACTGATTTTGGAAGTGGATGCAATTTTTCCTTCTTTTTTGGGGGGCAGGGGAGGGAGAGGGTTATATAATATTGTCTCTTTTATAAGTTTGGCGAACAGAATGTGCATAATGATGTGTTGTGCCTTAAAGAGAAGACTGTGTTTGTGTGTTATAGTGTAATTTTGGTTAAAAACTGTGTAGATAAACAAAAAAAAAAAAAATCAACCTTTGTGATAATTTTTGACATGACCAAATTTGAAATTCAGAGAAAACAAAGAGCAGGGCTGCACCAGAGCATTTAAGTATTTGCTGCAGTAAGCAAAAAGAATAAAGAAAAGTTTGTGTTTTTATTTGGATTCTGAATAATTCCACTGATTGTTTGAGGAAAGAGTATGTTGGGAGGTTGATACTGGGGACCGCTACCTTGAAAGCTAAACAAAACCTGTTCAACACCTTCAACATCATTTCTTGATAGTCTGACAAGAGAACTAAGAGCCATATTCAAGAATAACTTAGTCCACTGAAAGCCATATAGTGAGTGCACCAGCTGTGCAAAACAGAACAAATTTACACCCAGCAGAGTGTTTTCAGGTGGTATTACTGGAAGGTGAAAATGTGAAGTTAAGCCCAAATAGAGAATAAAACACAAATCTGTGAGAAATAAAAAGTGACTAAAGCTTCCCTCAGCAGTCAGATGAACAAATGATACTGCACTTAGCATATTCATGATCAACAGAAGTTGCTGAAATTGCTGGTATGGTAACTTTAGCCATTTAAGGAGCACAGTCCACTTTGGTACATACAGCAGCATTTCAGTAACTTTTCCATTCTGTTCCACATTCATGTGTTTTCTGTTTTGGGTCAATGGGATTTTCCTCAACCATTTTTGATTGCACGACAGGAACAACCCTAAGTGTTTTTTGAATCGGAAGTTTCAATAGCATGTTAGGTGTCTGAGCAGATGGTAAGAAGGGGATTTGTATGAAGAAATACTGAGAAAGATAATAACTAAGTTTTCATAATTTCTATTAAAAATTACAGTCCACATACCATGATAATTGCCTTGCGAGGTCTGAATGTGCTACCTTCCAACTTTGGAAAATGAGCAAGGTCTTCATTGCACACAGGGGCTCCATGTGCAGCTTCAGCACTGAAACAACAGCAAGTTGTCTCTCGTAGCAGAAAACAGAAATTGCTTTTTGTGCATGGAGATGCCTGAGGTTGTCTTTTCTCTGACTGTGTGAAAAGGTGTGTGCAAGAGAAGATGTTACATATAAACTCCAGGATGCGTACACAAGCACAGTAGTCAGCGCTGAGGTAAAGATCTTTCCTGTCTGTGCTGTGATGCCATCATATATCAGGTTACCAGATAGTAACTTTATTAAACGTTGTACATTATATGAAAGTTAGTTGGTAGGTGAAAGCCTGGAGCCACTGAAAGTCCAAGGCAAAAATATATTCATAAAAATGGGATTTCTTTGATGTGTTGGAATTGGATATGCAAGTCACCACACAATGAACTTATTATGATTAGTTATCATGGGGCAGTTTAAAGCCATCACATAACACTTGTCATGTATAAAATCATTACTCACTTAACTATTTGGGTGAAGGATTTGCATATCTAAAAAGTAACCATGATGCATACCTTGTTTATATTTACAGTGTCCATCTAGTCAAGTTTGGTCTGGAAGAACATTTTTCATACAAAGCTGTAGTACCACTATGTTTTAGTTTTGCAGGTGGAAAAAAAAGTGTTGCTACTGGAATAAGAAAAAAGTTCAAACAAAGCCCTTCCCAACTTCCAGCATCATAACACTGCATGAGAATCTTTCTCTCTTGTTTTTCTTTTTTATCTTGACGAGTCATAGTGTTATTTAAATGCATGAAGCAATTTTGTTTCTCTAAATTATTTGTTCAGCTTGTTCAGCTTTTCAGTGTTCTTTTCCTAATCATATGTAAGAACAAAAAATAGCCCAGCAACCACTGGCAGTTCTCATAAAAGGTTTGCAGTGCTTTCATTGGAGTTGTGCTTAGATCTCTGTGGCTCAGTGAATATACTGGACCCCTAGGGAGGAGAATGAGGCAAAAGCAGGGGAGGTCTTGCAGAGCATGACACAGTTCTGCACCGTAGCAGAAGTTAATAATAAAAATAAATGACAAAAACGTACATCCAAAGAAAAGTCAAGGATTTAGCTCAAATCCTTCTTCACAATACTAGAATTATAAAAGAAAATTTCAGAGCACAAGTAATTTCCTGCTAAGCAAATGGTGTACACACACCTACTTGTTACGGAGAAATTGCTCTGATACATTTTCCTGCATGAACAATACAGAGGAGAAAATAACCAAGGCAGAGACATAGTCACACCAGACTGTTCCAGATGGGCCTAAGCAGATTAAACTGAAGGCTGGTCATTTTGACATTGAGTGCATTTTAATTCAACAGCATATTAGTCAGAGGCTGCTGTCCTTTCAGCATCTCCTCAACAATGAAGATTGAACACAACATCATGTTTCCAAGTATTCTGGGCAAATGAAGTATAGAATATAATGCCTTTTGCTGATGCTCTAGCAGTTCTCAGTACAGGACTTGAACACTCATTAGGCATTTGAGTAGTTACCTTGCAGAATACAAATACTGTGTGATAGCAGCCACAAAACAGTACCTTAAATTGATGTAATTCTGCACAGTTCAGTATATCAGTAAAAGAGGGCAGGAAAAGCTAAAATTTTGCTTATTTTTAGATGCCTGTTGAGATTGTGCACAAAGATATAGGTAGCAATTAGCTCCCAGATCTGTGTCCATTAGAACCCAGTGTGAGAAGCAGTGTTTGCATCTAAAGCAGTTGTGGAGTATGTTCCAGTGCAAGCACTGGCAAGGGAGATGAGGCCAAATCAAAATCCTGTATACAAGTATACTTCATCTCAGGGTAGATGAAGTCCTGCAGCCAAACAGAATTGCAGAGTTTATGGAGAATATGGACTTGGCCCATGATACGAAGACTAGATTTTAGCTGTGAGGTTGTATCCAGATCTAGGATTTAGGTTCAAAAATCGTCTCTGTTTTACAGGACTGACACCAGGCATATGCTCTAAATGAATATGGTATTTAATATCTCTGAAGAGGAGCTGAATTGACATAAAAACCAAAATCCCAGCAATGGCAGCAGTTTGGAGGTATAATTGAAACCAAGGGTCTCTGTCTTGTATTAGCAGATTATAGTTTATTAGGGCCTTCATAATTTAAGAAAATGTAAATTAAAATTAAAAGCTTGTAAAATTATGTACAACTTTGCTATTTCTCAATAAATACACTTGGAAATGTCATTTTCTGCGCTATATGATGTTGTAAGATGTTTGGTTTGTAGCCAAAACCGTCCGTACGCAATGTCTCTTAAAGGAGCTGAGTGTGACCTTGGACTCGTTTTTAAGTAAGTGTGTGCTGCTGCCTTTGTGGTTCATGCCTGAAGCAGCCCTGTGCCCATGCAGTTTGGTAGAGGCTGGCTCTCCTGCCACTGTTTGCAGGGTACAGCCGCTGGAGGGAACTTCCCTCTGCTCTATAACAAGGTTTCCTCACCAGGAACAGTAGGAACCTTGCTCGGGATGCCACTTTAGGGACAACTAAGACCTTTGTTTCGGTGTCCTTTCAGTGTCCTTGGGCCAAAGTACAAACCAAACAGATTCAATAGTCTAGACATCTAGTATATTCATTTAAATTCCTTTAACATTCACTTACTAATGTTATGCTAATATCCATCTTGTGGGCATCAGTTTTTCAGGAAATAGACTGGGCTACTGAAGGGCAAGCAGCCATTCTATTTGAAGCTCAGCCTCAGAAAACTTTGTCTTTGGGAGCAGTGCTTCATGTACTAGTGAGGTGCTGATCTTGGTTTCAGGGAAGCAATCCTCCCCAGAGTCTGACTGTGTAGGCTTAAAGGCAAAAGTGGGACCACAGGACAGTCAGCATGCTTAGATGTGACCTTATCATCTAGGGAATACAGCAACTGGCATAGCCTTAGTAACCACAGTGCTCCAAACACAAGAGACAGCTTGTCAATAGCATAATTTTGCTGAAGAGTTAGATGAAAGCATGTCTGTTACAAATATAACTGTTCTGTATGTACATCTGCCTTCTATTCCAATTTTAGGAACAAAAAGGAAGAAACATCAAAAATATAAAGAAGGCCCATCTACTGAGCCCCTAATAAAATGTAGTTTTAACACTGTGTCTCCCAGAAGGGTTTGCATGTGACTAAAGAAGAGGAAACATTCGGTACCATTTCAGGAGAGTGAGGTAAAAGGCAGTCAGAAAATGGTTTTACTCCCCATTAAAACTGTGGGAGATTTCAGAACTTTTCCCTTTTCATATCAGAATGAAAAATGAGCTATTGGGGGGGGGGGGTATTTAAAAGCTTTTTTCTTTATTATAGCACACCATTATTACCTTCATTCCTGGGAAGGTAATTCTGAGAAATTTCTGAGAAACTCAATGCTGTAAATGTCAATATGTTCTGTACATGACAGTTCACAGTGCTGAACTGAACTGAGAAAAAATATGCTACTGAAAGCATTTATGGATGGAGAAATAACTCTACCTCATTTGGGTGCAAAAATACCTCTTCCTCATTATCCATTGCCTATAGAGAATCCTCAATGAAAACAAAGCAGAAATTCAAAATGGAATTGTTTAAGTGTCTCGTTCTGTTGTTTGCCAAAGTATTATTATCTCTAAAGGATACGCAATTAAGGTTGAGTTGTTTGATCCATTTTCTTTTTTCCAAACAAATAATGGATTTGGAAACATTTTGCAAATGTTTATAAATTTGGGGGAATTGTTTCAGTTTCCAAAAGCCCAGGAGGAATGCTGAGGAAGTCAGAACATCTCAATAGTTTGTTTTTACATGCTAGTTTCCCTACAAATTTCAAGGCTTGATTTTCCAAGAATTTCTAACTTGAAACTGCTAATAAAAGATGAAGAAGGAATTATTTTTCTTCTGGTTGGGAAGAAAAGGAAGAAAGAAAAAGTTTCACAACTTGATTTTCAAGTGGACAAGCAAAGAAATCCTTTGTTGCACAAACCACAGTTTTGCTAATTTGTCATATGAATTAATTACCATCTAAACATGGGTTATTACAAATCCACATATGCACTTCAGTAGGCATGAAGCAAGAGAGAAGAGAAGCATGAAAGACAGGATTAAAATGAACTGTGTCACATCAAGGAGTCAGGCTGAGAATGGAGGTTAATTAGACTTGATTTTTCTGCTGTGCTGTCAGTGTCTGGGAGAATTAAGTGTTGCAAAGGAGTGGCTAATAGAAAGTGATTCAGGTTTCCTAGGCTCCTTCCCTTCACTAGGAAGCACATGCTTTTTTTACATGAAAACAACAACTGGAGCTATTTGGAAAATATTGGAAACTGTGAAACTGAATGTGTTTTGGGATTATGCAAAGCAATGTCAATGAATGGAACATTTCTAGTCCTATTTGGAGGAAGTGAATCAGCCAGAAAGTCTGAGCCATTGCAGGAGTCTGGTGACTATGGTCCTCGGCTCGCATATCAAGCCCCAGTTCTTTGCTTTCAGCTTGCCTGATTAGGATTCTTGGTTTCTAGCTTTCTGACTCAGAAAAGATCCTAGTTTGGTCCAATAGTAAAGAGGAATGTTTCTGAAATCATAAAAAAAAAAAAAAAAAACAACTCAAACCCAGATCCCTCCTGACCCAGCACTAAAATCACTATGCGCATTGTGAAGGGTTCTGGAAAAAGGAATGTTCCCAGAAAGGGTGTAGAAACTGGGAAGCTGTGGTTAGCTGGTCGGTTGGATGCAGAGTGAGCCAGGACAAACAAGACAATGGAAAAGCCCAGTATGCAGGAAGAGCATTTTCCCTGGGCAGCATATGTGTAGCTCTCCTTGTTTCACAGCGTACTTCATTTGTGTTCATGGTGATCTAAACTCCTACCCAATAGAGGTACCCTTTTAACTGTCCCACCAACACTGGTCCATGGGTTTTTGCAGGCTGGTCTCTTTGCTTTCTTGTTTCTGTCTGGTTTTACACCTTTTTCTTTCCTCTGTGCAGCTGTAGCCCTTCACTGTCTGTGAATTCGCTAGGATCCCAAGTAGCCTTTCAAGTGTATTCATTCCTTACAGCCTTTGCTGGAAATAGAAAGAAGGCTCCAGCAAAGTTAAGCTACAAAGGCCACAGAGGAGAGCAAGTTCCCCCAGCTCTGCCTCCATGCCTGACCAGAATAATGGGCTTGTAGGAAAATGAGATGCACACACAGGACCAGCCATATGTAGCAGCCCCTCCAGGCATACCCATGTCCCTTTGGTAGGTAGGGCTGCAAAAACTTTCCTCTGCCACTGTTCACAGGCAGCAGACGCAGAAAACTGGCAGCAAAGGCTTGAGCCTTTGAATGAAATAAAGGGGTTTGTGGAACAAGCACTCAGAATGGATGTGTCCCTTTGTGGAGCTGAAAGGCAGGTACTGAGTACAGTTTGCAGGGTTAGTGTAAGATGATGTCTAGCATTGTGAGCCTCAATAGCAAGCAGACTGGCACTAAGCAGCAGGACTTCTTTGAAAGGCTTTTTTTTGGGTATAGTGGGTTAGCCTTGTCTGGCAAGCAAACTCCCATGCAGCTCACTCATCCCCTCTGTGGATAGAGTAAGTAGGAAGAACATTAATGAGAAAGCTTGTGGGGAAAGATGAAGACAAGCAGTTATTGCCATGGGGAAAAGAGACTTTGCCTGGAGAAAATTACTGAATAAATATCACTGAATTTGGTAGTGGGAAGCAAAGAGGCAAACGCTAAACCAGCACCTTTCCTCCCCCTGTTCCCATGCTCAGCTTCACTCCTTCACTGTCAACTCCCCTACATCCCCAGGACAGATAAGGAAGGATGGGGAAATACAGTGGCTATAGTCAGTGAGTACACAGTGGTCCCTCTCTGCTGCTCCTTCCTCCTCATGCTCCTCCCCTGTCCGGTGTCATCTCCTTTCCATGGGCTGCAGTTCCTTCAGGGAGTGTCATTAGGTCCTCCACAAGCTGCAGTGTAGATACCTGCTCTGCCATGGAGCTCGTCATCATCATCATCATCATCATCATCTGGCCTTGGCACTCTCTGCTCTTTCTCACTCTTTGTTCCATCCTCCTCTGCCTGTGGGGTGACTTCTAGCCTTTCTTGTGCACGTTTTCCCAGAAGTGCTGTCATCGTGGCTGCGGGGCGCTGTCATGCCCTGTGGTGGGTCAGTGGGAGCTGGCTGGGATGGGCCATGTCCAGCATGGGGCAGTCCTGACACCTCCCTCACCCCCCCCAGCTCCTGGGTACCTGCACCCAAATGGAGTGGAAAGGAAGGTGTGTCTCAAAAAACCCCCATACAATATCAAATCTCTCGTTCTGCATGGTTTTCATGAATGGTGGAAGCCCAGTGGAAGAGGACAAGTCTGAGCAGGAGACATACAGACCTAACCACAAGCAGAAGAACAGAAGGGAGACACAGGATTTTCTTCTGCTGCCCAGATTACCCAGAGCCCACAAAGAAGCCCCAGCACATCTTAAATCTGATGCTGGAGAGCTGCCAGATGAGATCTCAGCAGATCTAGCTCCTCATGTCTGCCTGAGACAGGCATGGGCTTATCTTTTCACCTCCTGCTCACTTGCCACTTCCCATCTCCAACCCCAGCCCCAGCACCACTCCCAGTCTCTGAGTAGCCAGCTTGCAGAGGAGCACCTCGTGTGCTTAAAGACACCAGGCAAGTCCCACTGAAATTCCCACATGCACAGGATGATCCTGCCCAAAATGATCTTCATGCCCTGCACCACCTCCGGTTGTTAGGACCTGAGTGTTTAGCAAAGAAAGCAGCAGGCCATTTGAAAACTGCCCACTGGAGTGCATAAGAGCCTTCCTAGCCGTCTGGCAACTCAAGCTATTTGCTCCTAGCAACCCATGAAACATGGCAACTCACAGACTCATATGCAGACAAATAAATTAATTTTCTAGGAAATAGTTAGCTCTTATGGTGAAACTTTAGTAACAGTCACCTGCAGTTGATTTAATCCATTGCCATTACAACACGTTGATGGGCTAAAAGGATGGCTTAATTTGTTTCTGTGTATATATACATATATTATTTTTCTCCTGGAATAAACAGTTTAATTGGTGGGAATGGACAGTAGTGAATAGGAACTGAAATGGATATCTTCTGAGTGTGGTTTTTAGCAACATATGAATATCACCTTTCACCCATAAAAAGGGCTGACAACTGAGCGCATATTGCTCTGCAAAACCTACTTCAGGATAAAAGCTGTTGTTTCTTGGAGGTAGGATCTCTCCTGGCCCTGCATGGCTGTGTGCCACCTCCTTCATGCAGTCCTGACCTGTCACCCTCAGGCTGCACTTTGCGTGTGAAAGGTTTTGGACTTGACTGGAGATGCTGCTGGAGATTCCAGTTTAGTCCCTCCTTACACAAGTCATTCCTGTTAGCAGGAAACATAATGGCAACAATTAAATGCTTTCTTGTTCCTGTTTTAGCTGCACCGTGTGGGAGCTGCTAATGTAGCTTAGTTCACCCCTAATATTCCTGATCCCATCCCCTTTATTCAGGAGCCCTGTTCAGGGAGGTCAAAGTCTTCACAGGCTATCCCTACCTCCCTCACCAGCATGCTTAGGAGCACTCTTCTGCCAGGGCAAGGCTCCAAGTTTCCGTGCTGGAGAGGTTTGGTGCTACAGGCAGCCTATAATACAATCCTTACAAGAGTGCATCAGCTTCAGATGCTATCTGTCTCTTATGGAAATCTTTAAGTTCGATTCAGTTTTATGGTACAAGCCATGACTGGAGCATGTGTTACAGCTCATAGTGCTATAGTATAGGAGCCCATGCAAAGGGGTATTTACCAGAAAGTCTTAATGACAGCTGTGCCTCAGGATCATTCATACATAAAGCAAAACAAAACAAGGAGGAAACAAAAAAAAAAAACGGGGGAAGGAGAATGGAGTGTGTGGGGCTGCTCCGCTCAAACAGCGTATGCACAATGATTTATGAAATGCAATCCTATTCTCAACAATCACCACAGGCCACTGACACATGGCAGCTGATGGAGGTAAGGTAATTAGCAAACCCCAGCTTCTCCTGTTACTCACTGCAAGCTAAAATGCAGGTTTTATCGCAAACACTGCGTATCTTTGATGACAACCATATTCACGCTCAACACTGAGCCTCCTGGTGGCCACAACAGAGGCTGTGGAGCCATCCAGCCCCCATGGCCAGTTGGGAGGGGAAAGAGCTGAATCTGCTCAGGTCCCTTTTCAAGGTGGGCACCCAGCCCATTCACCCATCGCCTTGCCCACCACCACCTATCCCAGTGGGAAGAAGGCAATGGCACAGGCAGCATCACAAGGAGTGCAGCTCCAGTGCTTTACTAGTTATCTGAGTCGTTTTCACACCCTGCTTAGCCTAAGTTGGTTCTCAGTAGAACAAGGGTCTTAAGCTGGGAGGAACCTATTCACAGAGGAGAAATGACTTTGGGGTCTCAAGAAGTCAAAAAACACTCAGCCTAAAGGGTACCCAAACACTACTAGTGTCTTTATTTTTTCACTTTACCTAAATGCTCACAGTGAGTGAGGTTAAAGTTTAAGGTTAAAAGGAGGTTAAAGTGAGTTCTGGTTAAACTGCAGTTCCTAAAAAGCAGTTCCCTAATAATGGAAAGGCTGACCCAAACTTCACTCTAACAACCAGGAAAACACAACGGTAAAATGAATCAACAAATCATTGCTCTGACAGTAATGAGGCGCTTGCTTAGACATTTATCTGTCCTTTTACAGGGCAGTAATTTTATGGTTGAAAAGCCCTCAATATAAACATCATGTGTGGGAAGAAATAGCCAAGCCCTGGTCAAAATTGCCTTATTTAGTAGATGGTAACATTGTACATAATTAATGCATTCATTTTCATTCTTAAAAACTAGTAAATGCAGCTTATTTGAATTTCCTCCTGAAAACTAAATTTATTAGCTACAAAATATAGAGACTGTGCCAACAGTTTCAATGAGATTCTATCCTATATTCGCCCCATTTTCTAACTGTTTTCTACCAATATCATCACATGGGTGGCTCTTCCCTTCTCTACAGGAAACTTCAGAGTGGGTGACAGCTTTCTCCTGTCTCTTTTCTTCCTCCATATGTTTTCATGATAAAGGTTTATTTCCTTCACCTCCATTTAAAATGCAGAAACACTGCCACTTGTTTGCTGAAAATTACTTTAAATTCATCAGTTCTCCCAAACCTAATAAAGTGACATGTTTACAGTGTTAAAGGAAATCAGGTGTTTTAATGTTAAATGAAAAAAATCCATATTTATGTAGTGTTATAATAATACCATTTGCCTGGCCTTTCTCAGTCTATTCATCATACAGAAATCTCCCCACAAGTTGCTGTGAAGCCTGTGTGCTGGAATGCCATGCAATAATAAGCCCAAATTCACCATAAATAATGTATTGCAGCAGCCTCCCCCCCTTGCTGATGGCAGCTGCAGCAGTGGGGCACACGTGAGGAAAGAGTCAGTCCCCAGCCACATGGCAATGAGGAAGGAGCAAAGGAAACCAGGTGGGTACCACTGCTACAGCCTCCTTGTGCTGCTCATACAAATTCCATTCGTGCTACTGGTTCCAACACACAAGTGCTACTGGTCCCTTCCATACTGAGGGTCGTACTGCAGAGAGCTGGAAGCAGAGAGCCTGGACTCTCGCTGGGCTCCTAGGTCACATCTGCTGATACCCCTTCATTTTGAAGGCCATCCTCGAGTGCTGCCATGGAAGCAGGGCAGTGTGCACAAGTGGACTGTAACATATTTTTTGGCATTCAGCCATGCTGTTCCCAGCTCCATGTGCACTGCCAGCCATTTTGTTACCTAAGTCCATGATGCTAAACAGTATTGCCCCAAGGGAAAAATTCCACACTGCTTGAAATCCTCCCTTTAAAGGACAGAAACTTGGCCCATCCTGGGCAGCAATGCAGGTGATGGGAACCTCTAGTTTTATGAGAAGATTTTTAATCTCCTAATGTAGTTTGTCAATTCAGTGGTCAGGTGTGCACCTCTCAGCAAAAAAAAAATTAGGTGGATTCTGTCATTTCCATTGAAGTGGATAACAGTAGAGTCCCTTTGGCAAGTAATACTTGCCAGGCTATGTTTTATATGTAGTTTCCCTAGCCAGCTCCTACTTCACTTCCATCTAGGCTGAATACACTGTGCTCTGGATGTAGCTCTGCAAAAGAAATACCTTGTTAATCTCTTACATGTCACTTGTTCCCACAGTCTGAAATACACCACCACCCGTCACCCTATTCACAGAGGTCTGCTCAGCGATGTTAATGGCATACGCAAGTTTAGCCTTCTCCTGGCACATTTACTTTTGGGACCCAGCAGGGTTGTCCTCACAAATCCTGGAGAAAAGAACAGTCAGGGTAGGCAGGTAGAATCTTAATGGTTGGATTTTAAGAAGCAAAAATTTTCCTTTCTTTCCTTTCCCTTTCTATTAAATTTCCCTAAAAAAAAAATAAATCTTTAGTTTGCCCAACAGGCTGAAGCCCTTCATGGGACTCCCCACCAAGAGATGTGGTGCTCTACTGCTGGGCAAGCCTAGGGAGAGAGTTTTCAGAGAGACACAGCTTGTTTTTTCCCTGCTGAATGGAAGGGCAGTATTATTTTGCTCTAACATAGGTAACTGAGGCACTAAGTGACTTATGGTGGCGCAGCATGGCAGGGTATGAATCACAAGTCCCAGACTAACCTCAGCTCTCTGCCCTTACATGTTGCAAAATCCAGTATCTATTCTACTCTGGCCAAGGCCCCATGTGACTTGTTTATGCTTGTTGAACTTTTATATTCTGCCCCATGTGCAGAGATCGGCATAGGTCTATAATAAAAACATTCTGATTTTAAGAGGAATTAATGAAAGAGATACTGAATTTCTATCTAGAAATTCGACCGCTTTCATAGAAGTATGTAGAATATATATCTTTAATTGGTAGCCATCTCTTGTCCCCACTCCTGCTGAACCACCATCACAAACTCTGTGGTTTTATGCTAGAAAACATCTGGAGAGCATGTGTTCCCTTGCTTCCTTCAGCTGGCTGTCCTTGCCAAATTTCAATCTTCCTTGTAACTCCAATGCTGAGCTTAAATATCTTTACTTGCACCTGTAGATCTCAGAGCCAGCAACTCCTGCACTCAAATATACAAAGCTACAAACACTTGACAAACTGACTTCTGGGGTTAATAAAGAAATCTTGATTCTCTGTGAAGACTCTACAATTGTGCTCTCTGTGGTAATACAGTAGCACCAGATGTGGTAACACAGATCTCTCTGGTGCTACAATACACAGAACACCTTTCTGTGTACAGAAGAGAACCACTGGACCCTGTGGCAATGCCTCTTTTTGAATGGCTTTAAGAGGATGAGGTATATAGAGAAGTGGATGACATTGTTTTGGCATATTTCTGAATTAAAAGAGAGGAAAACTCTTTATCTCTGGCAACCACTGATTTCAATATTGAGATGTATTATGAGAAATATTTTGTCATGCTAAATCATCACATTGTACTCCTAGCCTTGTAACTTGATGTTTTTTTGCCATTAAACTTTCTTGACTTTCACAGTAGTAAATTGACAATTGGTCTTTCTGATGCTTTTTTATATAGAGAGGCAATGCTTCCAGAGCTTTTATCACTGTGGATTTCAGGATAACATAATGAATAGAAAAAGCCAAACCCCTTGTCTCACTGTTGGGATTTATTAGAACAGTCAGGAACAAAAAAAAATGTGTTGACATTTACTTTGTTAAAAACAGCAAACTGAATAACAGAGCATGAAGACTGTAATGTGATCTTGGCTAATATGCTTCTTTCCTGTTTCCCCCCCTTTGTACTTAATCCAGAGTTCCTCATTGGTTTTCAGTGTGCAAATTATTTTCCAATGCAGAGATTTTCTCATGATCCAGGTTACCTTTCCATGACTGATCACATACCTCTCCTTTCACAGCAGCCTACTGCTACGTAACATTAATGTCTGGTTTGGAAAAGCCACATTCAGTCATGTGTGTTTGGCTTCTTCTATGTAGTAAAGCTGATCAAAGAAAAGAAGACTGCTTTGTTTTCTACGGATGTAAGCAGAAGTTTAGCTCACCATCAGCAGTCCCAAGCCTGTAGCTGTGGGAATGGCTGTTCTCCACTTGCCTACTTGGAGCTATTTCTTCAGATAAATTGACTTCCTCTGCCAAAGACAATTGACAATTAAAAAAACATCTCTAATGAAGGATAAAGCCTAGAAATAAGTAAAAGGCTGCTTTGGTAGCTTAAAATACAGGACCAGCAATACTGAGAGCTGCACTCCCTTGCCAGCTCCTTGCAGTGTGCTGTGTCTCCGATGTCCAAAGCTTGTCCCAACTTGGGGTATTTCCTGCTTCAAGGCTCTCTGGATGCTTTCACAAGTGGAAGATATTTCAGTCTTTTAAGGTTATTCAGGAGAACATAGGTATGTGCTATGTGTTTTATGAAAAGCCGCATCAGATCTGATTAGACCAGCTACCCATCCCATCTAGCCTGTTTCTGGCAGGGGCAAGCACCAGGTTATTTCAAGGAAAACAGGAAAAACTTTCAGGGCAAATGAAGAGGCTGCTCCTCCTGTTTAACAAGCTTACTTCAGTCTTTCTGCAGCTATTAGTTTAAGAAAGCAACTCGTATAAATACCAGCAAAGAGGGGATTGATGATATTATTATTCATCATCTAAAACTGTAGTCTTTTCTGAAACTTATCACACTTTTTCCTTTAAAACTGTATTTGGCAGTCAAAATTGCAGGTCAGTTACAACTGCTTTGAAAATACATCTCTCTGTTTTGTATTTGTTCTCCCAGTTTTATTTGGTATTGCCTGCACAATGTTATAGGGAGGGAAGAATTGTGAAATATAGGGAAAGTAAAATAACAAGTATTGTCTACTTCTATCAAGTGGACAGGGCATTTCAGAAAAGGGTATTAGTACTTGGCAGTGACACTGTATTTTTCCTGACCCCTTCTTCCTACTCCCACCTTTTATGAGGTTAATTATCTGTATACTTGGTAGTGCATAGCTGTGCATTCAGCAAAGATGCCCAAGATAGCTGAAACAATATTTGGGTATTTCACTCTTTCTTGCCCCTTACAGATGAGTATCTCTGTTCATACAGTATTTTACATTTTGTGATTTATTTTGCTGCTAATCCCTGATGTGTTTTCTAGTCTGTTTTGTAACTATCATGCATTAAAAATTATCTTTCTCCTACTTAATTTTAGTCGAGCACTTGTATTATTTCAGAATTATTGTTTTAAAAACAACGCTAACCATTACTTTCTATTGGCATGTATACTAGCAGCTTTCAATCAATAGAGAACAATATATCCAGGGATTTGAACAAAATTCCAGCTGTCTGACAATGGCCCTTACATCTAAGTTAGAGGGGCACCAACGAATAACTTTTTCACAATGGTTGAGCAAGTTTGGCCATTGAGGAATTAAAATTCCATTTGCCTCAGAATTAGTCCACCTATGAGACTAGTTGGACATCTCCCTAGGATGTGGCAATAATGTTTTGGAGGCTATTTGAAGATAAGATTATACTGCATGGCCCATTTAGTGAGAGATAGTGAATGTCTGAGAGTTACTTGAGAAGACTTCCTGAAATTGCTATCTCTGAAGCTGATGGGCATTTAATAAACTGAGAACACACATGTGTAACATTACAGAACTGTCAGCTCCATAGCATGCTATCTGTAGTGAAGTTTTCTGAGTTGTGTAAGCAGTCTTGTGATTTGCTTGAGCAATGAGGGGGGAGACATGTGCACTGTAACATTTGGCCTTGGCCGGAAGATGATGACTTCAGTGATGGTCGACAATCCAATAAGTACATTTGTTGTTACAGTACGCCTTTCAGCCAGGCAAATGCTTCTGCTGTGAGCCAAATTTATGTCTCAGACAAATCGCATAATTTATCAGAAAAACAGAACAGACCTATTGTTGCCTACAAAAGCAACAGAAAGAGCCTTCGGAGATGACAGGAATGTGGTCCAAAGAGTTTGCACTGCAGCGTGTGGGGCTTTTCCAGCTCTCAATGTGTAAGAACAGGCGGAGATAAATGGGCAGATTGGGATCTCTGTAACTTTATCACCCTGTGCTTAACAAGGCAAAGAGTTGGCCACAGAGACATTCCCAGGAGACATTCCATAAGATCTCTGGAGCCAGAACTTGATTTTCAAAGAAGCTAGGAGAAAAGCACAGTATTTTCACTGAATGAGTTTCCTTTCTGCTGAGGTCATAGCATATTGAGAGTGGGTAATTCAGCTATCTGCAAAACGTTTCTGCACTCTCCCAGGCTTAAAAAAAAGAACCAGTATTCCCATGCTCTTCCTCCTAGAGAGGCTTTGTGCAAAACAAACTGTCAGCAACCTTAAGAAGACTGTGGCCCTGTCTTCTTTTAGATGCCTGTTTGAGGTCACAAATTTTCTGTGTATTGATTCATTCTAGGACTAGCAAGTGAAATGGAGCTGGTGGGCCAATCTCATATGTATCTGATACCCAAAAATTCCTTGGATCTCAGCCATTTAAATAGTAAACTTAGTCATAGCATTATTCACAGCAGTTGACGGTCTCCAAAAGGCTTTGCCAGTGCTATTACATCTTTCAGCATACCTCAATTCAGTTGATTGAGTGCATCTGTTTGGCTGAGGAGAGATGGGAGACTAGATGCATTAATTTTTTTCCTGAAAAATAGGGTACTACTGAATGACACTCTTAAAATTTCTAGCTATAGACACTTCTTGAAGTCTTTTCTGCTACTCAGTATTTTCACAAAACTAGTGGAATTAACAGCAAACAAATGTGGACTACAGTGTTGCTATGGCAATCTTTCCAGGGTTCCTTTAAGAAATTCCTAGCTGTTGCCATGTTTTTCCATTGTCCATTTTAGTCTGGGACTGGACTGAAACTTGCTGGTAATAGCAGAAATATAAATGCTCAGAAACATAGGATAGAATTTGTAGGATACAATGAATTTTTCAATAGCTGCCTCAATGGAAAACATCCATACATGTTTCAGATGAATGTTTTATGGGTCCCTGAATCCTTCAGCCTCACCGCTATTCAGTGCCTGACAGAAACAGGTTGACACAAATGGCAAGCAGATTACAGTTTTTTATTTTGGAAGTAGAACAAATCTTAATAACATGATGCTCTGGGAGAGGATTTTGTGGAATGCTTCATCACCTCAGACACCAAAAAATCATTAACGGAAGCACTGACTAATGTACTCATCCACTTTCTGGGCAGACTAGTAGTCTCAGGCAGACTTGTTGTTAACACTTGACAGAAAATGCCAGTTGTCTTTCTTAAAGGTGATGTGGACTATCTATAGAAGAGTCTTGAAAAGTCTGGGGGAAGAAAAGGGACTGATGAAAAAAACAAATCCACAGATAAATGTCCTAATTTTGAAAATAATTCCAGGAAGCAAGCAAAGACCTTCACCAAAACCATTTTTTTTTTGTTGGTTTTGATAAACAAAATTGAAACTAGAGGATCTCAAGGACCCTCCCACCTTTATCTTGAGAGTTCTTGGGGCTGAGGGATTGCAGGGGAAAAGATGTGACATGGGACTCACTAAGGGAGGAGGGAAAAGAAGTTGGGAAACATGGCCCCTCCACACTGCTGAATAGTTCCAGGTGCACAAAGAGCTCTGGAGGTGAAACTGGAGGAAGAAGTACAGATAGGAGCCGGGGCAGGGCTGGAGGCTGCTGGTACAGATCAGCACTTGAAATCTCTAAAGCAGTTATTGCAGCAGCACCCAGGATATGAGCAGTTCCTGAATTACTGTGCTGCTGGAAAGCAGTTTTCTTCTCTAGCCATAGGCTGGTGTTGAGATGCAAAATGTAACCTCCTTTTCTGCCTCACATTGAGCCTTTCCAGAAAAAATTAAAACAAACAAAACCAGATATTTCTCCTATCTCTCAGCACTCTGGTAGTCATCACTCAGGTAGAAGATAAACAATTACAGGTGACCAGCTGTGAGATGGTTTGTGCCTCGAATAGTGAAGCCCTGGAATATTTACAGAACACTATTTGTACACATTTCCTCTTTTTTTTTTTCATATAGGCTGATCCCAAGTAGATTTTGCTGTGATTGCAGAAACTGCGATTCTCAATACCTTAGCTATGGGAAGGTTTGGATGGGAATGTGAAAATTTTGCTGCTCAAGCATCAATCTGGCTGTATACAGTACATGCAACCACTTGTATTTTCCCTGCTGCGAAACACAGGAGGTACTGCTTGGTTACCCACCTATCTTGCACTGACTTCTCATTTCTGTGTACCCTGTGCAGCGGCAATTGCTGTCTTCAGCTCAGCAGCTGAACAGAGTTTAGAAAGCTGTCTGCATTGGTCCAATGATCTACACCTCAGGGAGACCAGTGTCATCAACATAGAGATCAGAAGGAGTCATTTTAGCCTGTTTTAGTGCCTGTTTAAGTCCTGATCCAGCTGGTTGGTAAGCGTAAGGAGCAGGGAGAAGTGGGTGCCTGCGCTCAAGCAACCAGCCCTCACTCCATGCAGGCAGTGGCAGCAGGGTGGGCAGGTAGCCTAAGGAATGCTGTTGCTGCTCCCAAGCCTCCAGCCACCAAGTTTTTCCTCCAGTGCCGGACTATCGAGCACGGGTTGTACAAATGCACAGCTGATCATATTTCGGGAGAGATCAAGACAAATGCCTGTGGCTTTGGTTGTGCTCAAGGCGTTGCTGCAGCTGCTGTTTGAGACTGCGGGACAGCCGTTGGTGGGGAGACACTGCCATCTCCTGACGCTGAGCTCCAGGCGGATGGAGGCTCTGAACCAGCGCCTCCTGAGGATGCTGCAGGGAAAGCAGCAGGAAGTAAGAACCCGGAGCCCAACGTTCACGTTTTGGATGAGGAGGAGCTTTGGAGAGCTGGCTGCAGGCAGCCTACCAGCCTGGGAGCGGTGGGAGGTCACGCTCCGGGCTGCCGAGGCTTCACGGTCTGAAGTAGAAGTTAGCACAGTGAATCGGAAACGATACAGGGAAACAAGCCCAGATTCAGCAGGTGGAAGTGAGCAGGTTGTCACAGGCTGTAGGTGGCATCAGTAACAGCAGGGAGACAGGAATCAGCAAATTGACCGTGCCTCTTCCTGCTCAAACCCTCTCAACCACACACCTGGACCATTTTCCTGGAGGAGGAAGGCATTTAAAGGAGGCAATGTCGTGATTTTCTCCAAAACGACCCTAATATGTGCTGGAAATCAGCAGGAATTCATGCACCTTTATATTTAGCTGCTAAAAAAAAAAAAAAAAAACTTACCAATCAACGAAAACAAAACTTGGGAGGTAAAGATGTGAAAAATTTCTTCACCAAAAGTGTTGTCAGGCATTGGAACAGGATGCCCAGCGAAGTATTTATAAGATGTGTATATGTGAAGCTTAGGGCCATGTTTTAGTGGTGGGCTTCGCAGTGCTAGGTTAATGGTTCGACTCGATGATCTTAAGGGTCTTTTCCAACCTAAACGATTCTCCGATTCTATGTAAGAACATTTGATTTGCCTGTATGTGCAGCCTCTGTGCCTGTCTCTGCTCCAACATACCGGACCGTCTGTGGGACGCAGACGGAAGTACAGTTAAGTACTGAGCCGAAAGCCAGTAATTCCCGGCCAGAACACCAGGGGTCATTCCACTCTTAATCTCCACCTAAAAGCAGATTCTCAGCACGACTGCACTAACTTCCCTCCTTCTCCTCTTCCTTCCGACTGCCTACAATAAACCTGAACTGCAAATAAGGTTGTGTTTAGACAGGAAAGTGGTGGGAATTTCGTCTGAGTAAAGACAGGAGGATCTGTCCCGGTGGAAAGGCTTTTGAGTGGTTTACAGTATTTGCCTGTAATTGTACACATTCCTTGAACAAATCACATCCACTCATTTATTATCCGTGCTAAACAACGCAGTAGGTCTCATACACAGGTGTGTCACTCACCCTGCTCCAGGCTAGAGACATCCACAATGGAATGTATTTTTTCCACCCAGAGTTTAGTTATGTTAATGCAACGTCAGAGGTGAGCAGTTTGGGGAGATGGGGAAAGAAGGGGATAAGGGAGGAAAAATAAGCTGAACAAAATGTTCACACAAACTTGGAATTAAATTACCACGAACAGGTGTTTGCTTTCTCCCCAACATGTACAAAACAGTGATGGATTTTTATTTTTTTTTTTTTATTTTTAATAATAATAATAATTCTTATTCTAGTTTTAAGTAATTCTTTAGGTGGTGACGGTTTGATCTAGAAGGCATGGAAATCAATGGGAACTTTCCCTGGGCTTTGGATTATGCCACGTGTGTCAGTTGGATCTATTTGTCACTGGAGTAGTAATGAGGAATAGATTGTTTGAGGCTCAAATACCTAGGGCTTTGCTTCTTGTTAGAGCAGATTACACATCTAATAAATGTGCACCTCCTGTCAACTACCATGTTTTCCATGTCAAATGCAAGGTTTTTGAGGCCCAGAATCCCACAAGGACAGAGGTGCAAGTTTAGGGAAAGGTAAAAGCTACACACACACATTGTGTGCTGCTTTTCTATGGCTGTGGATTTTGTCTCGTACATGAGCAGTACAGTACACAGGATTGATATGCTTTGGGCAAAGAATTGAGTGCTAAAGCCCAACCATATCCACCAGAAAGTTAACCCTTTCCTTCCTTATCTTCCTCTGTACTTCCCCAGGAAAACTGTAGGTCACTCTTCTAGTACATCTCTTTTTTTATCCCCTAGAGTGAATGGCTGGAAAGAAAGAGAGATCCTCAGTTCCCAATGTACATCAACACATGAGTTTTGCTGTTCTTGCAGCCCTAACATTTGTTTGTTATAAAAGGCTCTGGTGCCTCGGTCCATGTCTGTCCAGCACTTATACAGATAATTTAGCCTGAAGCCTTTAATGGATGCCTAAGATTACACCATGTCGGCACTCCCTGCCTTGTCTGAAAGTTTTTCATCATCTTGGCCAAAAGTTTCTATTCTCTTCAGCCCCCAGAAACATCAGGCAACCCCTGTGCAATTTATTGCAGTTTTTAGTTTCTCCACATGGACGTCACTTCCAAAATATTCATTAGAAAAATTAGTCATTTACAATAAATGTTACATTTTTACAAGAAAATGCAGCAATTCTTTATTAACCATCTGGATTTTTTCAGCACCACTTCATAATGGAGATGAGCCTGAACACCTGATCTAAACCCTCTTCTGACTTTTGGAGAATTTCAGATCCAAGTTCTTGAGGGCTGGGACTGTCTTCATTTCAAGTCTTCTACAGCTCTGAGTACATTGTTGGCACTTAAGAGATAAACAATAGTAATCCAAATCTGGACCAGAAATTAATAGGTAGAGTGTATCCGTACTTTATAAAAAAATGTATACATCTTCCACCTTACCTACGCTACATCAAATGTAAAGCCTATTGTAACCATAAGTGTTTGCAATGAGAAAATACAAAGTCTAGCTCATAGCTCACAGGTTTCCAGGGAAAAGTGCCATCTATCATGGTAGCTCCAGCCATAATCCAGAGCTATGAATTGGGATGATGAAGTGGCTTTCATACAAACACTGCAGGGCAGTGATAGCTTGAACTATGGCAGCACCTACTGCAAACCCCACTGGTGCTGGGGCCCAGCTTTTGGCTAGGTACATCTTGCAGAAAAGGAGCAAGCTGTATATGGTGCCACAAGGGAAATATGAGCTAGTGGCTGTGTCTCACCACAGAAACAGAATCAATTGTCTCTTTCATTCCCAGCTCTCAGAAAGGACAGAGAAGGTGGCTTACCCAGGCTGCATATATAGGGATATAGCTTTGCATCAGCACTCTAAAGGCAATGAGCACTTCATGTAAGGAAAAGGATCTTAGGAGCTTCCTCTGACAAAGTTATCACCTACCAAATGTATGTGATGTTCCTACTAACACCACTGCTGCTTTACATGAGCAGTGGACCTGAGGTTTAGGCTGCTGCCTGGAAATGGTCGAATTTGTAAACTGCAAGACAAATGATTGAAAGAAATCACACACTGCCCTCCCTCAAGAAAGAGAAGTGCCCATATTTAGTAAGGACAGGCCTGAATACAGTAGTACAGTAGCATTTATTGTAATCTATACTGCTTTGGTCTAAAAGCTATGCTATATTTCCCTTAGCATCTGCTTTTGGATATTGGCCTTCTATGTGCTTCACAGTGGAAATGAAGAAACGGTGAAAACTTCTGGCAGTTTGCAGAGAACAGAAGGAGAGAACATAGACGGAAAAGTGCTCCAGCAGAGGTGGAGTAATGGCAACAGATATACAAGGGGAAGTCACAGGAAACAATGCAATCTAAATTGTTCCAGCTGCCTGAGCAATCACAGGGACACTGCCAGATGTAATATAGCTCTGGTTAGCATGAGCTGAAATGTGGGATAGCCTCCAAAAGCACGGACAGAGAGAAGTAGCAGCTTGTTTGTGAACAAAAGACCTAAACTACTTGGTTGCTAAAATGCACTCAAAGGAGGTATCCCTCTTTGCCCCATGTACAAATTGCATCTAATCTGGGGGAAAGACAAATGAAAAAAAAAAAAAAGAGTAATCCAGTTTCTGGTTGTGCTGATTTCATGTGGTAAACATTGGAGGCTCTGCTAAATAGAGAGGAGAGCTTGGGGAGTGTTATTTCGGTTATGCAGCAATTGCGTCCAATGTTTTAACAAATTACTGCTGCTGTGCTTGAGAAACTGCATTTTTAAAATGTGAATCAACCAGGATGATTCACAGGAAGAGTGCAGCTCTGAGATCCCCTCTGTTAGGTGTAGGGTACATTGGTGGTCATTTCATCCCCTGATTACACTGCAGGATGGAGAGCCTGAGTTACCTTGGGACTGGTTACCTAAGGTACAAATGGCCAAGGACTATGGTAACTGAGCCCTGCCTATATGGCCAAGAAGGAGAACAAATAGTGTTATTCTGAACTTCCTTCTACTGGGAGTTCTATCTCAAATCACTTTATACTATGTTTAGTTCTACCTCTGACTGTTGAGTTTACGTTTCCCCCAGGCCATTTAGACAATGAAGAAAACCCAGAGGGACCACATACATCAAATTGCCTCATCTGTCCCATCACCTGCTTGCATTCCCCAACTTGAAAGAGTATGAGCAGAGTACAAAGTGGACAGGAGAAGCACAAATGTGAGTTTCTCCAGAAATTCTTTTTGGAAGAACCCTGCACTAAGGAAGCATCATTCTGCCTTGATTTCCACAGCACATTAAGACATATCTTCAAGATGTCTTTCCATTTTTAACTTGCTTGTTTGTTTGTTTGTTTTACTGTTTCCCCATGAGGGCAGGATCCATCTGTCACAATTGCTTGAAGTAGCAAGTCAATCTGTGTAATGTGGTTTGAATGAAAGGTTTGGCTCCATTGTAATTCAAAACAATTTGGCAGTGCTTGCCATTACTGGTCTGTATTAAAATGACAAAGTAGGAGGAGATAGGAAGCATTATTTTCCCCATTTTACAGAAAGAAAAAAAGACATGGGGAACTCAGGAAATTTACTTACTCCAGGGTCTTGGTCCAGCTCCATTCTTTCTCTGAGACAGAAGTCACAGCTCCAAGGAGGGTGGCAGGTACTTCACTATCATGTGCCTGCCACTCACCACTGTTCTCAGCTAGGAAAACAGAGCAGGACCAGACTGCACAGCTTTGCAAGACAGTGAAAAAAAAAAACCAAAAAGCAGAGTTAATCCTTCAATGTAACCACAGAGCAGGCTTCAGCAGCAAAATCTCTACTTTGCTTGTGGTTACTGAGCAGTGCTGTGGTTGTCCTTCCTGCAAATATGATCAATTATCATATACTTGTTAACATTTATAGATGCTGCCACATAATGTAGATATGGCTGTTACTTCCCCCACAGCCAGGGTCTATTTGAAGGATAAAAGCTGTTGCTTTCTTACAATCAAAATGCCATCAGTCTTACGAGTATCAGATCTGAGTTGAGTTCTTGTCACAGAAATGCTTTACATTTATCACCTGGCATGTGCCACCTCTGTGCCCTTTTCCCCAGGGACACCACTTCTGTGGAAATATTAATAAATGACAAATTGCATTTGTGTAATCTTGTGAGATGTTTTGACTACCATAGTTGTTCCTTAGCAGTTCATTAAAGGACACATAAAGTATTTAAGTTTACATTTTATAAAAAGATCAGGAATGCCCTAGCTGATAGCTTTCTTTCTATTGAGCATCTGTTTCCTATTTTTTTTAACGGCTTGCAGCAGTGGTTGGCCAGTTCTGTACTAATAGTTGATGTTAACTGAATCAAAACATTGTAATTTTTTAGCAAAGGTTAGAGAGTATCCTTCTAACACAGCTTCCTATGGCTGCAACCAGCAATATCTGTGCATCAACATCTGGTTTCAAAATATTAAAAATCATAAACACTTCCAAATACAATCCATCTGGCCTTCCAAAATTCTACATCTGCATAATTGTGCTTTCCTTTTAAAAGCCAAACACACACTAAGTTTAGCCCTGCTACATTACTGAAGAATCTTCCTTCTTCTAAGTGTGGGGCAAAACCCATGGTCAAGTTTTTTTGGAAGCATCCATTTGTATCTGGCCAACTGTTGTGTCTAACATTGGACAAATTAGTAAGCGATAAGCAGAAATTCTTTGCTTGGCTAGTATACGGTATCTGATTGAACCAGAAGGGAGGCTGCAATGAAGAAATCGTGGTGAACTAAAGGAGCAGTGACGTTTGCAGTGCTGGCTGCAATCAGGGTTTTGAAAGCTGTTTTCTTGCTGCCCATCTTCATTGTGTCAGTCCCCTCAAATACAGCACCCAGCCTGCAGGATTGCTGCCTGGTGTAAATGCAGTCATGGTTTGAGATTCACTACTTTGCTCCAATGTCCCAGGCTTTCTCAAGCAGCATACTGCTTGGCTCTAACACCCTGCAGACAGGTCTGCAACACTGCAAGGGTCAGAGCAGTTGAAGGGAGACCACCCCTTGTCCTTTTGGCCAGAGATACTTCCTGTGGGATGGCTGCTGATGCTCTGACTAAACAACACCGGACTACTTCCTCTGGCTTGTCTCCCCTTCCTTTTCATTTTCCATGCCAATTCAAAGAGATCTGTACTGTTGAGACCCTGACTGCTTCACCCAGATGGGAGGATGATTTATATTTCATGCACACAGAGAAATAACAAGTAATTCTTACTCAACTTTATACAGAATATGAAATGTCATTGGTTTCGTTAGCCTTTAATTAATGATGCTACTTAGTGTTCAGTATCATGTATATAAAGGAATACTGAAATTAATAATAACATATTGATATTAATAGAGGTGTGGGAGGTAAGTATTCCAAGTTCAGTTAAAGTCAGAAGTTCATCTTATAACTTTTTTTGTGCCCCTCAAGGCTCTAATTTGCAATTAAACAGTGTTTTTCCCTGAGCTTTTCAAAAACTGAACAGGTTCCAGTAAGCTCTGATGACAGGACACTGAACAGGCCTTTCACCCCCAGCTGGTGTGCTCCAGCTTAAAGCTGAAGAGGTAATCAAGATGGGAATTAACACTTATTTCACTCTTCCAAGGTTTTACTGGCTCTAATAAAAGCATAACAGGAACAGAGAGCATTTTTAGGAGATGTCCCAGAGAAGTCACTGCAAAGATCCATACTTTGACTTGGCCCTTGGTTCATAGATACCTAGGTACCCCATGATCTGTTGCATAAATTGCCAATTAGAAATACATCCAGGATCATGGCCATACTTGGATAGGATGGTTGGTAACAGCAGCCCTACTCACCTGCAGCAGTCACTGGAAAACCAAGATAGAGAAGGCAACTCTTCCCTTTCTTGAATGAGATCTGAAGCAGATCCTTTTTTTTCACTGTTCACATCTAGAGCTTCTTCCCATTTCCATACATATTTTGAAGGAAATTGAAGCAAAGCTTACCTTCATTCTGAGATATGTGATATTGCAGTCTTGATTAAAATTATTTTATTTTCAATCTAAGCAGTCAAAATAGAATTTGCTCCTCAGTGAAAGAACTAAGGAAAATATAGATATTGTCTTGGGTTTCTTAATGACCCTGAGCTACCAAAGTCACAAAACACAGCCATCTCAGCAGTATCCCTGTGCCACACTGGCATTTAATTAATTCCATCATCTAATAACCAAGCAGTTTGATAATTTGATAACCACACATAATGTTAGGAAGACAGGTAACATCATCATAAGCATCATCTCTTGTTTTCATCTCATACAATGAATATTTTTTCACTGTTAATCTTGAAAGTCTTTCCTTTTCTTCTCCTCTTCACTACTTTCATTTTACCCATGTTCTTTTCTTTTTTTCCCAAAAAGAGCATTTTTCTCCATTGCAAACCCTATAATTTTACTGTGATAAGGGCAAGTGGTTAGACAAAGATGGGCATTACCCTTTTGCTTTCCATTATCAGCTGAGGAAAAAGGGTTCTGAAGATATCTGAATTAATTTATTTAGTATTGTCCATGAAGGAAATCAGAACCAAATTATGTTCTGTTTTTCTGGGGGAGGAGGGAGCAGATACCCAGAATGCTCTTAAGTTGTGACTGCTGCTTCTGAACACCCGCTATCCTGCCTCACTCCCATTGCTCAGAGGTGCTCAGGACTCCACTCATTCTGGTTTGGCTGGGCAGCCATTTCAATGTAAGAAAAACTTACTTTCCTGAGAAAAACTGTGGTATGAGAAGCTAGTGAGGAGTGTGACAGCTGTTGTCACCCCCATCAGGGAGAGGTTCTTGGAGTCCCTAAAGGGGAGGTACTGAGGGCTGAAACTGGGCATGAAGCTATGAGATGAGTCAGGATTCAGGATTCAGAATAAGCCAGTATCTTAAGCAGTTATTTTCTTGTTGATGTGAATCTGCAGAGCTTGTCTTCCCAGGTGAAAGTCATAGGTTTTGCCTTGTGATCCTGAGAAATAGCATCACAGTGGTGGAAGCAGTTTTTGCCCTGACAGTCAGTCATTGGAAAGAAAAGATTTGGAGACGGCATTTTGGAAATCCTAACACTTCTATCTGTTTTGTTTTTTTTTTAAATATAGGTAAAAACATTAACAATTAAATTAATAAGAATTAAATTTAATAGTGTAATCTTGTCCATACAGTTTGGATTGCAGATACCTTTATCTATTTGGCATGATTTCAACAAAACACGATTGACCTGCATATAGGCATATGCCCTGTCTTGAGACAGAGGGAGTACTGCCTGGAGCTACAGACTTACTACCAATTCTTTTGTTTGTGCAGACATTTAGATAAAACTGAATTAAATTGAGATTAAGCTTGGCCAACTTTATGGTCATTATTTTTTCTGTTGAATAAATTTCCTACCATCCATGTTCACAGAGAAAAGGATGTAAAGACAATGTTAGATGTTTTATCTGATATCAGAGAATAATAAAGTACACTGAATATTTGATTGTGTCTAATGTTAAAACAGGAGTCTGAGAGTTATTTGTTAAAGCAAGACAGTGAAACTCTGTCATGATCTCTGTAAGAATAAATGTTATCAGCACTGCTTAAATATGTTGGAAAAAACTGTGTGTGAGGTATAAATGATTGTATTATTAAATGTCATAAACAATCTAAGAAAATAAAATAGCTTCACCAAAATAATTTGGTTTTCCTAGGCAGCTCACAAAAAGGAAAAGAACAAAATCAGATGATTTACTGTTACTTATTCTCTTGCCCTTATAAGGGTTTTTTTTCGTTTATTAAACAGAAACCCTTATTGTTTTGTTTTGTTTTTTTTTTCTGTTGAGACTAACAGCAATAGTATGATTTCCACAGTAAGGAAACAAATCCATTTTGCCAGAGCAATGCTGTAAGAACTTATCCATGATCTCTGACAAGTAGATAGCATTATCATTTATGTTTCCTATGTGATAGCATTGTTTTATTATAGAATTCTTGTTGCTTTGTAAGGATTCTTGGTCTGACCTCAGGATCCCTGAACAGTGTTGGCTTAAAATAATTTCAAATAAGGCTCTCTGAAAATATAAGCTAGCAATAAGAAAATTATACTGGCTTCAAATTAATCTGTTCATATGCCCATGTTACTGCAAATCAATTTTAAATTGTGCAGAAGAATTTAAAAAATAAATAAATTACCTCTTTAGTTGTAATTTTCATAGTCTGCTTTCGCTCACACTTTGGTCAGCAGGGAAACACTCACCCTTCTATGTTAATATATGTCAGAAAAAAAAAAAAGCATTTCCAAGCTATAACTCAGAGGAAGAGGATATATATGGGAATATACAAATCAGTTGTTTGGAGAATTTATAGATGCTTAAGGGTATTAACACTCAAGCCAATAGTAAGAACTAAAGGCCTTAATTATTCAGTGATGCACTTAGTTAAACCCATCAGTTCGCATTCAGTCTCAAATTTCTGTCCGTTCCATTTGTATTACATGTTCCTTCAATTGTACAAATTCAATCTTAAGGTAAAGGAATGAATTTCCTATTCTGGGTAAATACGTAACCCCTTAAAGATCATTTACACTTGTAAATTAGCTTGGCACAGATGTAGGTGGAAAACTAAACTACATAACTATTTCCATGTAATTTCAAATGTAGATATTGTTATTGCTCATTAAAATGGTCCACTAGTGGGATTATTTAGGACTGCTGATCCAGAGTTGCAGCGTTGCGAAAAGAAGCTCAGATGCAATACCATGTTTGGAAAGGTCCTTCTGATCTATATTCAAATCACATAAACCAGAAGAGAAGTCAAGACAGTCAAATAAAATGTGATGGTCACATTGTCTTAGGCTGACAGAAAATTACTGAGAGTTGCCCAAAGCTCAGCCAAGCCTCGATTCTTTAATTCCAAAACATTTCAGTCATTTTTGCAGTTTTACTGCAATGAGTGTGTACCAGTGATGAGATCAGAACTATGATTCATTGAAACCAGCTCTACTGTTACCTTCTTGCATGTTACCTCTCCTCAGGATAGCTAACAGAGGCTGATGAGAGTGTAAAGTTCTTGTACCTCACACACAGAAATTATGCTGACCATCATATTATATGACAGTGTGATTGAGTGCATCCTTAGCAAGTTTGCTGATGACACTAAGTTCATCATGTAGTTTGGCTGATACGCTGGAGGTAAGGGATACCATCCACAGGGATCTGACATGCTTGAGAGGTAGGCCAATGCCAACCTCTTGAATTTCAACAAGACAAAGTACAAGGTCCTGCACCCTGGTCAGGGCAATCCCAAGCACAGGCTGGCTAGAGAATGGATTGGGAGCAGCCCTGAGAATAGCCCTGAGAAGTACTTGGGGGTGTTGGTCAATGAGAAACTCAACATGACCTGGCAGTGTGCGCTTGCAACCCAGAAAGCCAACCATACCCTGGACTGCATTAGAAAGAGCATGATCAGCCAGAATGTCAAGGGAGGTGATTCACCCCTTTATTCCACCCTTGTATGTCCCCACCTGGAGTACTGCATTCAGCTCTGGGGACCCCAGCACAAGAGAGACACGAATCTGCTCAAGTGAGTCTAAAGAGGGCCATGAAGATAATCAGAGGATGAGAATAGAGTGCTTCTCCCATGAAGACAGGTGAAGAGGACTGAGTTTGTTCATCCTGGAGAAGATAAGGCTCTGGGAAGGCCTTATAAGAGTCTTCCAATAACTAAAAAGGGCCTACAAGAAAACTGGATGGGGACTTTTTACAAGGGGATGTAGTGACAGAACATGAAGGAATGGCTTTAAGCTGACAGAAGGTAAATTTAAATTAGATATTAGGAAGAAATTATTTTCTATGAGGATGCTGAGACACTGCTACAGGTTTCCCAGAGAAGTTGTGGATGTCCCATTCCTTGAAGTGTTCAATGCCAGGTTAGATGGGGCTTTGAGCAACCTTGTCTAGTGGATTGTGTCCCTGCCCATGGCAGGGGAGTTGGAACTGTATGATCTGTTAAGGTCCCTTCCAACCTTAACCATTCTAGATTTTATATTCTAGATTAAAGTAATGAAGTGCTCCAATTTAATCTGATGTTTACAAGCAATTGCTTAGAGATGAGGAGGGAATCCCATTGCAACACTCAACAAGTGTCCCATCTTGTTCAAAGGAAGGGCTTCCTAGACTATCTGCCCAAACACTGGGAGCAGATCTTGTCCTAGGACACGACAGCTGAGTTAGTTCAGCTCTCTGTAGTGTCAAAAGAGCTGCAGAGATTTCATGCTGATGAATCTCAATCATGTACCTGTGGTCAACCCCCAGACCAGATGAATTAATGATCCCTTCTGGCCTTAACCACCAAGAAACTATGCAGCTCTCAAAATGCTACTCTTACAGGGACCCCAGAGGATGATGGGTTACAGTGTCTTCTTCAGCTCATTCAAAATGCTAATACTGACTGTGTGCCCATCCTGGTGACAGCATTGTTCGCTGACATTTAGTTAACTACTAAGAAGCACTGTAGAGTTGCAGGACTCTGAGGATTGTGGAGGAACAAGCACTGAATTGAATGTATTACAAGACCATAAAGTGACTACAGGCAGTTAAGGCTTTACAGCTTATTGCTGGTCACATGTACCCTTCTGCCCATTTCAGGCAGGAAGAGTAACAGGAACATTTGTGGGTTTGCTTCTGTAAAGACAAAAAACTCTTTGTAAAAATGCAAAATCTGGAAACAAGCTGACTGGTGAGATCTTAAAATACTGGCTAGGAATCAAACACAAGAAAGGTATTGGTGAAGGCCATGTCACACACAAAGAGGAACACAGTAATATTCAGCTTTGGAACTTTCCTTGGGCTATGGAAACAAATCAAGCTTCATTTAGTCAAAATATCTTCACAACTAGGCAGAGTTCTGCTTTGGTTTTGGACATTAAATATAAGCATCAATGCAAAAGGGCATTGATTACTAAATGAAGCTGTAAATTTTTTGTACAAAGACTATGTTTTCCTAAGGCTTTTCCCAACCACATCATTCAACAACACCCTTTACAAATAGTGTATTCTTATAAAAATAAAATAGGATCCAATATATTAATATGGTCGCTCTTGCTTAAGAAGCTGCTTGCCCCTATGAAGTAGAAAGTGATAGACTGTTAAAACTAAGAGTTGTACAATAAATTGACCTTGACCCCTAAAGGTCAAATTCATCATTAGCTTAACTTCTCTGGAAAACATGGTCACACCAACTATTGTTTTAATAGCTGAATGCTTGCCTAGGATAAGACTGTGGCAAATCTTTAAATCGCAATGAGGTGACTCTAGGATTATCACATAGAAAAATATATGCCCAAAATGTCATCTTCGGTCTCCATTAAGAAAGAGTTAAACAAAATGTTTGAATGAAAAGTTTAATAACAAAAGACATTTATGATGTTTACTTAAATTTTCTGGACCATTAAGGCTAAATGGCATGAGTTATTGGATGCTATATCTTGCCAAAAAATCTTTTTCACCAGTCTAAGTTTCACTACATATTGAGCTGCCAGCATCCCTACCATGAAAAAAAAAGAAAATCTGTGGTCAAATCCTAGTTTTCCCAGTGAAATCTGGATTCACAATAGCCATTCTTGCCAGAAAGTACCTTTTGAAGTTTACATTAACATGGATATTTATTTATTTTTCCTCTGTAACAATGACAGTGGTTGAGATAAACTGTTTAATTCTAAATAGAAAACACATCTGCTGTTTCTGCATTGTTTGTGGTTGCTGGAGGGGTGACAATTTAAACCAAGTAGCACACATGACATTTTAAGTGAGATGTTGTATGAGGATTTGCAGCTGCTGCACTTTCCTATTTTCCTCTCGCCTAAGAGCACTGCTCCATTGCAAGGCCTGTAAACCTTTCCATGCTCAACACAGCTCTCAAAGGGAAGGTTTATACATATCTTTACATACGTGCATGCATACATGTGATATTTTTGACATACTTGTTTTAATTTCTTCTGAGCAGAAGAACATTTTCTACACTGACAGGAATCTCAGCAGCCAGCACAGGCAGAGATTATTGAACTAAGCCAGACTTTGCCAATGGCTAGGTGACTAGCAGGCATCTCAGAGCTCTAAATGCAACCTGCAGTTGGGTTCTGAGCAGCTGGCACTGGATATTATGACCCACTTGGGGATCCAGGGTATTTGAAGTACCCCTGGGCAGTGATTTGTTTGGCTCTGGAGAGCCATGAGGCCTGGCCTGAGCTGGCCCCATTTTCTCCAGCAACATCCCCTTTATCTCAAGGCTGTTGAACAGCATTAAAAAAAGTACTGTGGAATTGGACTGAGAAGGTAATCAGAGGTTAGAAAGTCTGGCCCCTCTTCAGCCAGGGCAGCTGTGAGAATGAACACAAGCGCTGCATCGGCTCCCTGATAGCATCCCTTCTTGCCCATCGAGGCTCTAACAAGGGACATTATCTATCCCCCATCACAGGTAAACACTGTCTGAATAACAGACTTAATTCCTGATCAAGCGGCTTTGAAGTGTAAACCCTATTTGCGAAGGTGGGAGCCTCTGAAAGGTGTGCTGCAGCGCTGACACCTAATCCAGTGCTCAACTATAATTTTTGGATCCCTATAGTGGTTTAGTTGCAAGGACACACTGATACTTTCAGTTTAATTGACTTGGCCCTATGTAAATGGGGTTTACCATTTCTAAATCATTCTGGCAGCTTGGAAATTTTGTCTGCTCACTGAGACACTGAAACTCCCTATTTCCTTCACTCCAGTGTTTCTACACTACTTTAGGTGTTAGAAAGCCCTGGGGTTTGCCAGTGCACTAGTGCAATCCACTAACCATAAAAACAGTGTGGGCTGATATTTTACTCCTGTGTTATGGCTGGAGAGACTAAATAGCTCCTGAGTGGTGCAAAAAGCTTGGGCAAGCATATGAAGGAGGGGTAGGGCCCTGCCAGCAGCCTCCACAGTTCAAAGAAAAGTGTTGATATCTCACCTTTTCCTAGTTTGCTGGAGAAGAGCCTTCCTCTTTCCCAACTTAAAAAGTCGTGCCTTGTATCTGAATGGAAAGTTATGATGTTTTCTCCACTACTGTGAGATACTGTGGCTCTCCCTCTCTGTTGTCCCAGCGCAGGAAGAGATTCTCTTTGGAGCTTATGAAATGCCTTGACCAGAGCAAATTACTTCCCTTAGGAGGGACCAGATTACAACAAGCTACAAATATTAAAAGAAAAAAAAAGCCAGTCGGGAGCCTCAGCACAGACCTTCAGGTCATCGTCCCCCACAGCCCTCTTTGCATCATGCAAACTGAACTTTGTCCTGCACTACTAATATGTCCAGTCCAGTTCTCAGAAACACACCCAGCCAAGCACTAGAATAATATAAATGTGTTTCCTCTTCCTCCAGTTACAGTTGTGAGAAACTGTGTTTTAAGAGAGAGGGCAGGGAAATCTGTTTCCCGGTTGAGCCTCGCTAGAGCTACTCAGGTGAGGAGGAGAGATGACAGATCTGGTGTAGGGTGTGCGCACGCACTTGCTTTCAAGAGCCATTAGCAAGCTGCATGCCAAAAGGATGCACAGGCCCGTGTGCTTTTGCATGGTCATAGTGTTTGGTTTTTTTTTAACGCTGGCCCCCATGCAGCAGCCACAGAGAGCAAGGCCATGGTTTGCTGTCAGTTCAGGGAATCACTGGACTGCCAAAGAAACCACAAAACAGCTATCCAGCAGATGAACTCAAATAATGCCACAGCACTTGGGTGGCCATATTTATACTGGGCTAGCCAGGAATGTCAGGATTTCAGCATTCACAAAAAATGCACTTCTGGCACAAACTATTTCTGTCATTTCAGCTCCACTCCTCAGTCTCAAATGATCCATATTGTTAGGAGACCCTCAGTGTTTGGACTAGCATATGTTTCCCCACTCCGTAGATTTCAGGAATAAAGAAATGAGCCCTACACAGCCGTCCTCCTTGACAGTTCTGCTTTCCTCTAAGTAAGCAATAGCAAACATGGAGATGGGAGAGATACATCTGAACTCATGCAATCTGTCACAGCACAGCATATCCCAAGCACAGGCTTTTTACCCTTGGATCTATCCCATCTCTGTCTGCACAGCCATATTTCAAGGATTTGTCATGGGTCACATCTGCCAGCAATCATGTGGAAAAAAACAGAAAAAGAGCTCACGAGCTTTTGCTCCACTCTCTTCTTCCTGCAGCCCTCCTGTGCTCCTGACAAACTCCCATGCCAAAGGCAACCAGCCTAATCCCAACTCCAGAAAACTGACTAGAAGCTGCCATGAGCTTCTGACTTTGTCCCACAGAAACCTGTGAGTCCCACTTACACCAGAGGCGGTGAGGAGCTGAGGCACAGTACCACAGCTCCCCAAAAACATCTGTCCAGCAAGGATGCTCTGAGCAAGGTCATCAGGAAAATTGTCTTGCCATTCAGAAGTATTGTCTAGGAAGAACTATAGGGGATTTTAGACTTGTTCAGGATTCCTGGGCATCTGGCCAGCCAAGGGAAGCAGATCTGTACTCCCTCCTACCTAACTGCTTCAGAGCCCTGTGCCTCCTTGTCAGTGCAAGAGCAGATCAGCTGCACCAGAATTCCCTGTGACTCCAACAGCTCTCAGCAGTATTGATTTAATTATACCTGAGCTATACAGCTTATTAATACCCAAGCACAAATTCTGGTATGCTTTGAAAGCTTCAGATTTAGTGTACATGTACAATCTACAGGCAGATGAGACATCTCCTAAGAGAAGAATTTTCTTCTGTACATGGTTCCTAGGCCAGAAAATCCCAGGTAGGAATATAGAAGTCCTGATTATAGCTAAAATGGGTAAGTAAAGATAAATTTGAAAGAGCAGTGGCATCAGCCTTTCAGAAGCAAAGGTAGCTGAGAGTATTCTTGTGGATCTTCCAATCTCAATGCCCTGGCCAGTTGGACTATGGTCCCAGGACCTGTTTTTCAGAATCATTTCACTTCATTTTGCTGTCCATGCACTAGTACTATGGGACAAAATAACCAAGGAAGATTTATAAATCTTAAGGTCTTTTCCAACCTAACTATTCTACGATTCTATGATCATGCTTTAAAGGATGTACAAACTTACATATTGGAGTACCAGAATCGAGCACTTACAAGTTAGGATGAATTTAGTCTTTGTAAGTGTAGTTCTACTATCACATACTACTATCTCCATAAAATAGTTCTGATGTTTGCTATGATCATTTAGTAGCATTAACCACATCTGGAGAAATCTTTCACTGCAATTTTTTCCAAAGAATTGTAGGACTTCGTAGGATCTTTTCCTATGTATGATCAATGAACCACTGAAACCAGCTGGTGCTGACACAAACATATTTTTAAACCTGGAGGCCTGACACAGAAAAAACATCTCTCTTCAGCCAAAGCAATGGGCCAGGTGTTTAAGATACGAGATTTGCCAAAGTTTGTTAGCTGAAATGGGAGCAAGACCAGTGAAATATTCAATCTGTTCTCAGTATTTTAGTGTTCCTCTTACAGTTTTTTTTTGGTTCTTTGTTCTTTGATTCAGCAAATTCAGTGCAGAAGAAAGGCTTGTGCAATTTCCATTGAACACCTTCCTCAAAATAAGGAGCAATATCTTGAAAAACCATCAAAGCTTATTGAAACATTCATGCCAAAGCATTATTTTCTACCACAAAGTTCCATAAATATGCTATGGACAGGAAATATTGAACATAAACAATACAGAAACAAACATCACTGTCAAAATTGCAGTGACGGGACACTAATCCCAACTCTATTCACATTAGTGGAAATTTTGCCAAACGTTTCCAGGGCAATCTAGATTTCATCTATTTCATGAGGTGTTAGCCCTGAACTGTATAAGACAAGCAATGACAGATGAAAATCAGGGTTACACATACATTGTTTGGTGTTTCTGTATGCTGTTCTGGAAAATAGGTAAGGATAGGAAGGCTGATTGATTCAAGCCAACTACGTTTACCATAAACCAGCAGAGGTGTATCAGTGGTAGTAGTCACAAATCAGCCACGCACCTGACAACTGACAATACAATTTGTAATTTGTGCAGTTTACCCCTTTGAGATGGTTTCTTTCAGTCAGGAACAGTATATTCAAAGAGCTAGGGGGTAGATGTTAAAACAGGGTCAGAAATACAGTGCAGGAAGTCCATTAAAAATCAGTCCCCAAGAGCATTCAGAGTCTGTACACTCTACCCAGCCCCGTAGGCTTCTTCACATGTGCAATTCAAATTGCTCTAAAGAGAGCTGCACCACTAGCAATGCATGTGGTATGTGAAGCTGGAAAATTCTGAAACATTTGAACTGCTATTAAATCTCTGCTAATATTTAGATTAAAACCCCTTTGAGGTATGGAGAATCTCCTGCTGTATTTATGCAGTGCCTAGGAAAACCTGAGGGGCAGTCAAGACAAGACAATCTATGACAACTTCTCTGGGTCTGTTTCAGTCAGAATTTCAGTTTCTATTTCTGTTGCTTCTACATCTAATGAGGGTGACTCAGACTATGCTGAAAAAAAGCCTAGGAGAAAAACTGGTTATCCATGGTCTTTTCCATATATAGGTAGGATCCTAATATGACCTAAATTTTACTAACTCCTCTGAGTAAAGAGGTATCAAATAGAGTGGCTCATGGCACCAGGATTAGCCACAGGATCTGCCTCCGTATGCTGCTTTTATTTTCCCAGGACCCTGTAAATTTGGAACTAAGTCAGAAGTAGCTGTTGCCTCTTTGCACTGGATCCACAGTGCTACTGGGAGCAGAGAAAGCCTTGGACTTTCTTTGTGCTGCTGCTCTGGTGTAAGCAGATTTCACGCAGTAGGTGTCCCAGGTAACTTGTTCAGGATACAAAAAATCCTTCAGCCTTCACACTCAACCTCCCTGATTTGGAATTGTGAAAGTGGGTTGCTGCTCCATGTCACAGAGGGTGTAAAGCATAAGTACAATCATGCCTGGCCAGCCCCTCCATGCCTGCTGCTTATGTCGCACAAAGAGAGCCTTGCTGATGTGGTGCAGCATTTGCAGCCCCAAATAAATGAGAGCTCAAGATATGCTAGGGAGCAGGCAGGGCTCCTTAACCCTCAGCTTTTCAGCCTACTACAGAGGGCTCCAAGAATTTTTCCAGTAAATCCAAATCGTTACAATCTCTTCTCACCCTAATACCTCCCACTTTAAAGCATATCTTCTGCACCAGCAGTGTGAAAATATACTCCTTAAAGTCACAGCAGTTGTTCTAGTGATTTCACAGTTGTCTCAGAAGTGGCAATCCCCCTTTTACAGATGATGATGTACCTAAGTGGTACTCTATGACTGGGAGGATTACAGCATCCAAGAAGTTTTTGAGCCTTAGATTTTCTAAAGATCTTCAATTTTACTTATACTTGCCTCTACTCATTTCAGATGATAGAATACTTTTAGGCTTGGCAGGTTGAGTTGCTGTGGTGGGATTCAATGACAGTTGCAGTGTCATCTGATCAGATTATCCCCAGTCCTGTCTACTTGCCCCTTGTTCTGAGTTTTTACACTGCAGAAGCTGTAGAGTCAGTCGGATTCAAAAGGTATATGCAAGTGTTTGGATATGCCCAGAGAAGCTGTGGCTGCCTCACCGCTGACAATGTTCAAGGTCAGGTTGGACAGGGCTTTGAGCAACCTGATCTAGGAGAAGGTGTCCCTGCCCATAGCAGGAGTATTGGAACTGTATGATCTTTAAGTTCCCTTCCAACCCAAGCCATTCTAGGATTCTGTGATACTATTTGCATGGATATGTATGTGCAGTTAGTTATATCCATACTTCCAGATCTAGGCACTGTCCTGAAGATTAAAGGGGAGACAAGGCTCCCAATGTTGGAGCTAGCTACCCATTCCTTTTTGCATGATCTGAATTACATCACAGCAAAACCAAAAAAATCCCTCACACCAAGGTATTTTTTATGATAACTACAGAAATTTTAATCTACAGTATACATTTCCAGTCAATGGAAGGCATTTGCTACTGGATGGATGCAGCTGCCAGATAGAAACAATGGCACATGAAGGTCCAGGAGAAGACTTCAAATCCTTACAGACCATGGCCAGGAAATACCAATCAATTCATACAGTAACTGATCATCTTCACCCTTAAAAATTCAAGCTAACAGCTGTGCACCGTCTCTTCTTCCAGAAATGAATCCAGAACCCTTTTGACCTGGTGTACACTATTCATTTCTATTGTAGATTTTGGCAGTTTGCTTCATCCTTTTAATTGTACCTTCTGAGCAATGAAAGTCACCCTGAATAGTTTATAGCCTGTGCCTCATCTGCAAGCTGTAACCTCTTTCTCTGGAATTAGCAACAAGTCACACAACTTTTTATTTGAAACAACCCATTCCTCTTCTGGTGTATACTGTACTGTGTTTCCCGCAAATTTCTATCCCTTCCAGCTGCAGTAGAACTTCAGCCTCCATTGATTTGAGCCCAATGAAGGCTTTTAATCAATAGTTCCTAGATTTTTGAGGTCTGTAGAAGAAAGTAGTGTCTAGCCTAACCCCCTCTAAAATTAAGGCCATAAAAGTTCATTTAGCTACTTAAATGAGAAACCTAATACATTGCACTGACTAGGATGTGTATTATTCTATTTTTACTTAAAGTTGGTATGAAATACAATGGTCATGATTGCATTCCTTAGTTTCTTATTGCCTTTACGTGCCTGTAAATGACTCCACAAGGTATTAGGCAAGGAAGAATCAGACCGAAATGGTCAAAAAGCTGCAATCTTTCCTGATCAGTTTTCATATATTGCTGTGGAGTCACAACAGCTCCATGCAATGCTACAGGCTTGGGGAAGAGTGGCTGAAAACTGCCCAGTGGAAAGGACCTGGGGGTGTTGGTCAACAACCTGATGAACATGAGCCAGCTTGTGGCCAAGCAGCCAAGAAGGCCAACAGCATCCTGGCTTGTATCAGCAATAGCTTGGCCAGCAGGGCAAGGGCAGTGATCTGGATGGACCTATCTCCGCACTAGACACTGGTGAGGCTGCATCTTGAATACCATGCTGGGTCCCTCACTACAGGAGAGACATTGAGGTGCTGGAGCAGGTCCAGAGAAGGGCAGTGAAACTAGTGAAGGGTCTGGAGCACAAGACTTATGAGGAGTGATAGAAGGAACTGGGGTTGTTTAGTCTGGGGAAGAGAAGGCTCAAGGAGAACCTTATCACTCTCTACAACTACTTGAAAGGAGAATGGAGTGAGGTGGGGGTCAGTCTCTTCTCCCAAGTAACAAGTGATAGGACAAAAGTAAATCTCATGTTGTGTCAGTGGAGGTTTAGATTGGATATTATGGAAAATCTCTTCACTAAAAGGGTTGTTAAGCATTGGAACAGGCTGCCCAGGGAAGCGGTGGAGTCACCATCCCTGGAGGTGATGTGGTGCTTAGAGACATTGTTTAGTGGTGGACTTGGCAGTGCTAGGTTAAAGGTTGGATATGATGAACTTACAGGTCTTTTCCAACTAAAATGATTCTATGACTCCATGATTCTATGCATAATGATTTAATTATTTCTTATTTCGGGCTTCAGTAGTATTTTCCTGCAATCTGTATGTGCTGTCTGGAAAAGAAAATTAAATAATTACATGATAAATATTAATAAAATACTGATAAATATTATTATCATACACAGAAGGCTCTTCAGTATGATCAAATGAGTGTATCGCACCATCTATTTCTATATCTGAAATACATGCTTATCCTAATTCATTTAGGAGCTTGGAGTTGGCAGCATTTTGGTATCGATTGAGGCATAAAAATCTTTAGAATTGTCTATCCAAAGTCGTAGCAATCTGACACAGAAGCAGCTTAGTCATGCAGTATTAGAACATTTTCTTCCCTGGAGGAAGCATCAAACACAATATGCCATTTGAAGATTCTGTAGAACTTCCTTTTGAAATCCTGCTATTTCTTCTTTTTCTCTAGTATTGATATGAACTGTTCCCCCCTTTTAAAATATCATGTGATTAAAACAGAAATGTAAAGAATTATGTAGCATTAAATTATTATCAACTGACTCTTGTCCTCTATCCTAAGTGTTGTAAGCCCTGTTATGCAACCAAATGTAGTGACATAAATAGGATATAGGCCCTCTTTATCTTTTTGGAAAAGTTATAGTATATTCAAAAGTTTTTTGGTATGTGTGTTACTTTATCTTCATTATAAAAACAACTTGGATGTGGGATAGGGGGGAAATTTATAGTCTCTCCATGACACAATTAAATTACAAATGTCTCATTAGAGACTGCCAGTGTACCTCAGATAATGACTCCAAAACATTCATCTCAAAGCTCATTTCCAGACTGTTTTTCTTTTGATCTCACTGTACTTGAGGACTGTACTAACTTTTATGAATATGTTTTTCAGGGGCACTGTCCTTCAGGGCACACCATAAATACTGGTGTACTTGGAATAAAAGCTGTTTAGAGTCCAGAGAGCAGCGGCTGCAGAAGGGAGACATAAAATCAAAGAAACTAACGAAGCTCAGTTATGAAATCTTTTATGAAGCACATGATCAAGAGAAATAACTCTTCAATATACAGATACTTTACTCACTGCAAAATACAATTAAATCACAATTTGAGGTGGTGAAACAAATAAAACGAGAATATATTTGCTTTGATTCACTTCACATAGGAAGTTTGACACCAGTTGTTTCCAATACTGGAAAAGCTTTATAAAGTAGCTACTCTGGCTAATGTTTTCTGATATTTTAGCTTTTTGCCTTGGGCACAAATAACACATTTGTTTATTCACTGAAATAGTGAATATTAATGAATTGGAAGTTATCTGTTTTTTCCTAACTCTGACATTATGCAATGAGTCTAAACATTTAACTAGGTAGACTTAAATTGCTTGTTGATCTTTTTTTTTTAGTTCTTACAAAATATCACAAAGCTATATAATTGTGTCTTTCATAAATTCCAGGACATGGGTAAATCAGATCAATGTATACATTTTATGAAAGCTCGAGAAAGAATTTCTGGTCCTCTTCATGTAAAACATCCTTTTTACAATAAATGATACCTTGTTTGCAGAAATTAACTGCAGTTTAATGTTAAGTAGAGGTAACCTACTAAAATTTAGCTCTCTTTAATGACTGCGCTGGTAAGGGAATACACTGGTCATACTGGGCTGCTTTCCCTTTATGTGTCTATCCGAAGGAAACAGAACATATAATTTGTATAAAAAGGAAGCTTCTGTAGTTTACCTGACAAGTGGAAGAGGCTCTTTATCTCCTAACACCTCTGCTCCCTTCCTCCCTGACATCAAAGTTTTGAGTTCGATTGTAGTGTATTTCTGTTAAATCCTAGAAAGAAGACGTAGCAGTCAGCTAGCATGTAAAAGAGCCTTCTCCCTTAGTCCTCCAAAAAAGTGATCCCCCTTTATTTTTGTCATGGTCTCATGAGGTATAAATAGAAGAGTGTTTGGCTCTCCTCCTGATTCTGACTTTCAGTAAACTGGATGATACCGTGTGCACTTCCCACTTTAAAGAATCGGTTATAGTACAATCTATGTCATTATACATTTCCTGAAACAATGATTAATGAATGAGAGGAACACTATGTGCTAAAAAAAACTGCCAGGGCACATACAGCTGCTAAGATTATGATGTCTCAATTTTGTTTGAAATTTTCCCTGTGTTCATACACTCTTCAGTATCCATGGGCTAGAAATTTTAGCAAAATTTCTGACTTAACTCCAGGTATCTGTTATTTTCTGAGGATAGATTAACTATTACTGCAAAAGAATAGGCACTGCTTTTTGCAATGGCATGTGACCTGTATTTTTTATTCATCTTTTTTATTTCTCGAAACGCAACAGGACACAAATGTTCAACCAGTGTGCCAGGAGAGAGAGTCAGCATTGCTTAAACTTATTCACAGTGCATAGATATGAAAACAGAAATACAAATATATGTAAGTGGGGAAATGTTTCATAAATAGCTAATATGAAGCACTCCACTATCCAGTAACTGTTCATTTCTACTGCACTCAACGCCGTATGGCTGTAGAGTAGAGCTGACATATGTGAGCATTAACCTCAGAAATCAGCAAGAAAACAGAAGGAAATAAAGGTATTGTAGCCTCATCGTCATCTGTGAACTTGATGCATGAATGCTAGAAGGCAGAAATGCAGTAACATTATCTCTTAGCAAAAGATATCTTTTCCTCCCCTGCATTTGGTAATTCCAAGGGAGGTTGCATGTGCTATATCAGATTGTGGCTAGTAGTGACAAGTGTGATATAGCAGTAGCCTTTATTGAGGAAGTTAGGAAAGTTTAAAAGTAATAAGAATGCCAAAAAGACATGTAAAATATCCCAAAGGAATGCTAAGAGAAATAGCCTTTTGGATGCTTCAGAGCAGACACTCCAACCAGCCCAGTATCTAACAGCTCCTTCTTAGACACTTCAGGGCAAGACTGGGCTTTCAAGAGTACTAAGCTCCACAGCTTGATTACTGTGGTCGGGAGCCCAGCAGAGCTGGAAGCTGGGCTTTAATTTTTCAGTCCTGGATTCCTTTGCTAGGCCAATCTTGAAATCTCAGGGAAATCTTTTCTTAATTTGTTTTAAATAAAAAACCCCACTAAGTTTCCTGGAAGTCTGGCAGGTCTCACACTGTAATAGTAGATACCTAACCTCTCTGAAGATCAGGTCCGGTCTTTCACTGTAAAGTAAAACTAGATGAACTGAGAGTTACCTATACTACCCATGGCAGTCTGATTACCTGAATATTGTATTTAAGTATTCAGATACAAGAGAAAACTCATCATTTAAATAAAAGAAAGATTTATACGGCTATAAGTGAAACCATTCTTCTGGAATGAATATGATCCTGAAGTTTAGAAATCCTCAGGCTATTCTCTAAACAAAGATGTGGGAAACTATTGCTGTTTATATTAAATATTCCCATGTGGATATTTTGGTCCTTGTGGAATATGAATGGCAAAGTCTTGTAAAATCCCTACTGGAGCTGTCAACACTTCCTATATGAGGCATCCCAGATACAGAGAGGAGTGGAGCATGCGTGTGGGTGGGACATACCTGTTTCCTTTTGAACTGCTCACCCCTCTGGTAGCACATAGGTTTTCAGAAGCTATAGAAGTATCAGAGCAAAGACACTAAAGTAATTTTTCATAGGGGAGAAAGTGATATGCTCTTCCTTATTGCCAGCTTTGTGAAACAGGGTCTTTAGCAGAACTACTCCTAATTTAGAGCAGAGGAATTTGAGGCTAAAAGGATAGTCTTGTGCCACAGAGTGACTCCCTGTTCTCACAAGTCCCCTCTACTAAAGTCAGAGGACACACTTACCAGACTCGACCTTAACCCTCCCGGTTTTATCTTCTGACTTCATGGAAACCTGACTCAGAAACCACCTTCTGCCTTGAAACCTAAATGTTTATAACCATTTTTTCTTGTGACAGTTTTTTCCGTCTGCTTAAACTTATTCTCTTCTTAGTTTTAATTCCTATCTTTGTCCTTAGTGTATCTGTGGCAAGTAGCTTTTTCCTCCATCAGGTTTCATTGTATTGCTGAACCACGTCAAGCTCTTCTGCTCTCTTTTTCTACAACAGAATTGCCAGTGGGCTATTTGGTAGGCCTGATCAATCTCTTATCACTCCATGAGCTCTTCTTTGCTCTTATCTCCTGCATGTGAGTTGGGTCACAGATAGTCAAAAAAGATGAGTTCAAAGTATACCAGATGATCTCCTGCCACTACCTTGGGGAAGGCTAGTTCATATCAGAAACTCTTCAACTGATAAACTGCAAGCTTGCATTCTCATGGTCAAGACTCCATCACAATTTACACAGTATTTTTTTTTTCTTTCTTCTATTATTTCCAGATGATGAGACCTGACTTTATCACTTATAGCACTTATACAATTAAGTGAGAAGTGAATCAGGGCCAGGTTGTTTGCCAGAAAAACAAGTAAAACCCAAACACTTCATGTCACTGTTTATTTTCACACTCCTCTTGAAGAAATATCTAGGTCAGCTACACCAGACTTTGATTTCAGGTTGCCTTGGATAAGGCTCATGCTTAAGCTACCTTATTTATAACTTTCTAAATGACTTCTCCAGAAGTATTTGTAGCCCAAAGTGTGCTTGCCTGTGAGAATTTAAACAAAAATCAAGATTAAAAGTTTTCTGCTGTTTCTGCATATGAAGAAATGAAGCTGTACTCATACTGTGCATATCTGATCACTGCAACTGAGACTTTAACTTTGTTTCACACCTACACAAAGAAAAGGTATTTTGTAGAGCTACAGTGAAAAAAATTGCTCCCTTGAAAACAATGACAAAATTCCCACTGAATTCCATGGACTGGGATTTCTTACACAGATTCTGATTTGCTATTTCCTTGCATCCATTGTATGCCACAGTAGCTCGACTGAAATCACTGGAATTCCCTTGTCATGAAGGCAGTGAAATAGAAAATAATTATCTGAATACAGAAAACTGTAATAATTTTATTGGAATAAAGGGATTGCAAATTAGGGATAACTGTTTTGGTAAATATTAATTAACTGAGATGTTCTCAACTGGCTGCTAGAAAGTTGCATACTGCTATGAAATCCAAATATAAATACATTTGATATATTCATGACATTTTTTAGAACTGGAAGCTTGCATAGGCAAAACAGGGAAACTGCAGAGACTTACATCACTGCTAAATAAGTTTCTCTTTAAAAAGTGCTCAATGTGTTTTAGACCAAGAGCTAAATTGTGCCCCTTGATATACACATGCAAATTTCATTAAAGTAGTTGGAACTGCATTTTCATACTTGTGGGAATGATTTGGCAGTTTAAAGGCAATTCTGGGAGCACTGCCTGCTAGGGCTGCTCAAGAATTTGCCAGTGAAAATACTTTTTTGTTTTATTTTCTAGTCAAAACCTGTTGATTTGTCAAAACTAAATATTTCTGCACAGATATATATAGTGTACTTGACAATGATTGTATTTCTGGTCAAGGCAAATGAGAAAGATAATGCCCACAGCACATACAACAAGCACTTACTTGGGCCAAAAGGAAGGCTGGTGTTTGTATTTATGTTTTTCCATACATACTCCTTTCTCTCCTGGTCCAGCATGAATCCCTTAACCAGGATAAGTCATCATCAGTCCCTTTAATTGGAACTATTTTACACAGTTCTATAAATTCAATGTTAAACCAGCAAAGAGACTACCTAATCATCACTTCCACATCTGGTAGCTTTGTATTACTATAAGGAAAAGCAACCACTTGAACCTCTTTGCCCTTCTAGGAAATTGTCCTCTCAACAGACACTGTTGCTCTTTTATAGAAAAAGGAATTGGCTTATCCACTGCCTGCCACAAAAGGAGTAGTGTGAAAGCTTTTGAGTCCTCAGAAATTATCATGAGATGGAGTATTTGTTTTCCTGGAAATTCTACTCACCCCCCATAAAAATAATAGTGAAATACAACTTGGTTTTGGTTTTGGTTTGAAAATGCATTTTTTTGTCTTTATCAATAACTTTTGATATATTTTCTTCCCACCTCTAGTATTTCAGAAACAGAATTGATACTTTATTAAGCACTCAGCTTTCAAGGTACGTAGGCATGCAAATTAAGCAACAAACTTTTTATGTGCATGCATATAAGTCCAACAGCAGGAGAGACACCATGCTTCTGCTGTCATGTTTGCCAAAGCAGCTGACAGCTTAGGTGGAGGCACAAGTTGAGAAAAGAAGAATTTAACACTAATAGTGCATATTATGGGTGGATTACCTGGCTGTCCTTTGGAAAGCAACTTATTAGAATAAAACACAACTTGTCAGAAGGTAACAATTAGACTTGATGATCTTAAAAGTCCTTTCTAACCTAATTGATTCTATGATTCGAAGCAGCCAGTAAATTGGGATATAAGTCCATCCACATGTCAGGGAGTGAGGCTAAAACAATGCCTACATGCCAGTTCTTGCTGTAGGGATTTTTCCAGCATGCGAGCCCTAGGGTGATGATTTCACACCCCTACAAGTGGGAACTCCCTTAAGGGAAGTGCAGCAGAGGTTCATGTGAGACATGAATATCATTGCACATCTCAGTACTTTCACATGTTGGTGCAATCAAGCATACCTCCCATTTCCCAGTTCTGGCAGCCCTGTGAGCATGCTGTGCTGAATGCCAAGCAGGGGGGACAAGGCTTACAAGATGAACAACCTTAGTGCTGGCTGTTTGCACAGGCTGAATCTCACTCCATGGCATTAAAAGTAGCACTGGTGATTTTTGACTATCATTAACCCCTTTACCAGTCACTCCTTAACACTTTGACAAATCCCTACTGCTTGTAAATGAAGTTCAAATCAAACTTTTTTTCCCCTCTTTTTTCTCAGAATTGCTCTCTTGCTTTGGAGTGATGCAACTGACTTTTTTATTTTGAAATTTCCTTTCCTTTCCTTTCCTTTCCTTTCCTTTCCTTTCCTTTCCTTTCCTTTCCTTTCCTTTCCTTTCCTTTCCTTTCCCTTAATTTCCCTTTCCCTTAATTTCCCTTTCCTCTTTCTCCTTCCTCTTTCTCCTTCCCCTTTCTCCTTCCCCTTTTCCTTCCCCTTTCCTTCCCCTTTTTCTTCCCCTTTTTCTTCCCCTTTCCCTTCCCCTTTCTTTCCCCTTTCCTTCCCCTTCCCTTCCCCTTTCCCTTTCCCTTTCCTTCCCCTTTCCGTTCCCCTTTCCCTTCCCCTTTCCCTTCCCCTTTCCCTTCCCCTTTCTTTCCCCTTTCCTTCCCCCTTCCCTTCCCTTCCCTTCCCCTTTCCGATTCTCCTTTTCCTTCCCCTTTCCTTTTCCCTTTTCCTTTCCCTTTCCCTTTCTGGTTCTCCTTTTCCTTCCCCTTTTCCTTCCCCTTTTCCTTCCCCTTTCCCTTTCCCTTTCCGTTTCCCCTTTCCCTTTCTTTTTCCCCTTCCCTTTCCCTTTCCCTTCCCCTACCCTTTTTTTCTTTCCCCTTTCCCGTTACTTTTTTTCCTTTTTTTCCTTTCTCCTTTTGCCTTTGCTTTACTTAGCCCTGCCTTGCCTTTGCCTTGCCTTGCCTCGCCTCTACTTCTAATCAAACTCCAGAGACTCTAGGGAAATGCTTTTTCTTTGAGCTGGGCCTCTTCCTATCTTATCAAATAATATTAGTTTACACTCCATTTATACCACATAGAGCCTTAGAAACTCTCATAGCTTTTAACCTGTCATGTAGATTAAGACCTCATTAAATTTTATACTATTTTCAGCATAATCATGTTACCTAATGCTAAAGAGTTTGGGGCCACATAATCAGTACTTACAGAATGAAAGCAGAAGGATCTTTCATCATACGGCTCTTTGTGGCTTCACTTGCTAGAAAGATAATTTACTGTCTGGTAAATTCTGTTCAGTCTGGTCTGTGTTTCTGCATGTGCCCTGTCTGAAAGAAGCAAACCTTGCATTTCCCCTCACAAAGTGATTGCATGACCTGTGCTTGTGAATTTGAATGAACGTATCCATGCTCATAGATTAAACACAAATATTTGAGAATCAACAAAGTGTGTGCATGTGTGTACATACAGAGAGGAAAATACATGAATGTGTTTGCAGAAAAAGCTGTTCAGAGAGGAATAACTCGAACCTAAAGGGGAAATATGCTCTTCTCCTGCACAGTTGAAGTAGGCTAAACATTTTCAAATGCTGTTACTCTAGTTTTAATGGTAAGAAACAGAAATACAAAATGTTTTGTTCTCATCATGTAGGAGATCAGTGACAAACTCCTATCACAGCTAATACGTCTGCTACTAGTCTTGTCTTTTGAGCTCTACTGTCCTGGCAACATTTCCAGTCCGCTTTCACAGATATAGAAAATACTGAGAAAGAGAAAAAAAGAGGCCTCAATCTTACACAGGACAAGTCCCTCGAGAATGTGAGCATCATGCAACAGTTTTGTATTTGCCTTAATAGCAAGCCCCTTAACTAAGATGTCACCCACTGCTGATGTACAGATGGAGAGAGCAGAGGCAGAAACTGTGAACAGGAGCTGCCCATGGAAATTGAGGGAGTGCAGGGATTGAATGCAAGTTTTCCTGAGGTCTAATCTGGAATTCTATCATTTGATTAACCCTTTCTCACTTAGGCTCTTAGCTAATTATCCACATGCCCTTATCAGGACATTACAAGGCCTCCCTACAGAACATCTATTAGCAATCACGTTGATGAACTTCTCCACTTATTTTGTTTCACTTTTAAAATTACTCCTGCTATTCCAAGGGATTAGGCCACATAATGACATCATATAATTTTCCTCTTGAAAGTACACCTTGCTGGGCTGAGGGACTTGTTTAGGGACCAGGAAGGGTGGGAGAAGAATAATTGCAATGCCAGCTCTCTTCCAGCACTCAGTGCTATCCTCTTGCTGGTGGAGGCAGGGGGAACGCCTCTCTGCCTACCTGCCTCCTCTGAGCCTCATCTCCTTCCCTGCTGCCCACCCACTCAGGATCAGCAGCTCTTGGACTGGGCAGGATGAGGCCCTCCTTCTACTGGGTTCTGATCACCACTCGAAGGACTTCCCCATGTCACATCTGTTGTAAACTCCACCACGATTTTCCTGTGTCTGCACAACATCTCAGCTCATTAAGAAGACACAAGATAGCAGAAGGCCCGATACGGCACATTTTGGATCCCCCAAGCCCAGGAGATCCTCCTTCCCGTACCACACATGGGACCCTTAAATTTAACCCAGCCATGCCTTTTGTCTGAAGGGGAGAGACTATTTATGAGGAGTCATACAAAATAAACATGAAGAGTTCACCATAAAATATGACAACCACTTTAAATAATGTTGACTTAATTAAACTTTAAACTTTATTTATATATTTTATGGCCGTAGTGTGAGCTCTTCTCGGATGTTTACTTCAGTGAAAAATCCATCATGTGAGGGCCTTGAAAGGAATTAATCCCCTTACCCCTGGCACAGAACTCAGCTCCAACAATTCAGATCTAAATATTTAGTGATGGATGATACATGTTTATAGAACAGAGGGCAGCATGACATTTAAATGGGATCTGGGGTTGCTATAGTGAACGGACATTGTTGAAAAGAAACTGGAAGCTGAAGCCACGCCAATTATCGGAAGCCAATAAGTCAGACCCTTTTTGCCTGATTTTTTCCTTCCATCTATCCCTTCTGGGTTTTCAAAAGCTTCTTCACAGAGGGTTACAAGCAATTTTCAGAAGGAAATGTTCTGCTGACTCTTGTACATTTGCTAGTGCATCCCATGGTTAAACTAATAGCCTCGTTGGGTGTCAGCCAAAGGTTACAGGCCTCTCAAAATATTCTTGGAAAAAAAAAAAGAGTTTATCACTGAACTGAAGTTTCTCATTAGTAACCCTCTGTTGTCTAATCTGTGAAATTACATGATTAACTCTTTTGCAGAGACAGCTTCAGCCAGAGTTTGCAATCCCACAGGAAGTTATTAAAAGTATCACTGAGATAATTTCCCTGCTTTGTACTTGGCCCTTAGGGTAAAAGAAATACATCATTGGATGAGTACTTTATAATAAAGCTATAGATCACTAACAATTATTAAATGGCTGTCAAGAATGATTATTATTTTAAAAGTTGAGCACTGTACAATTTGAAAAACAAATAAAAAACCTTGAAAGAAATTACTTCCTTTGTTTTTGTATAGAAATTAGAAACATGCCTTCCCCCCCATTCTCTTTGAAGTGATTATTGGAATATAATCTTTCTCTGTACACAGCCATCTTACCTTCAACATTTCTTTCTGCAAATTTAAAAGTACTCTTACAGAAAGCAGCTGGTTGCTATTGAGGGAATATTCCTAGGTAATCTAGAGGATAGCAGGGTTTATTTGCATGCACTGAGAACAACACCTTAATGCATAAGCCCTGAACTCCTGATGCTACAAGTCAGTTAAGCAGAGGCGGTGGTCTTCACTCAGAAGCAATCCTTGCTTTTGGTGAAAATTGAACTCAGAGCTAATTGGGTCACAGAAAACACTCCCATCATGTGTTTTAACTGAAGTCACTTGCAGATGTTTTCCATGATTTGTTGCTCTTGGTTTTGGCTTTCTAATGTGCTCCTCCCAGATCAATGGGTGGTTTAGTTTGCATCTTCTGGGAGGATAGTTCAGATCTTTATTAGTTTCCCCAGCTAATTACAAAAGGTTTTTCTCTCCCCCCCCCCTTTTCTTTTTTTGTAACCATTAGTGAGAGAGTAGAATGGTGCAAAGGAGATGTGAGCCCCAGTCGGTGACACAGTTACCCTGCAGAGACAGCCTTGGGTTGTGTAAAAGACAAATAGTTGTGAGAGGTTTGACAGAGGTAAAGCATGCAGAAGCAAGAGCCAACCAGCAGTCTATTCTCCTCAAATCATATCCAGCCAAGCAAAAATATAATCTGTACATCCAGAAAAGTAAGACTGCTATCAGGCACCTGAAAGCAAGATTATTTGTGGACCTGTGAAAGAGCCAGATCTTTCAAGCAAGTTGTTTTCAGGAACCAACCACGCAGCCTAAAGTGTACTGTAGGACCATCCTTGCAGGACAGCTTTTGTGATTTCCTCACATTACGATGGCTCAATATGACTAATGCACCCATTTAGTGCAATCTGGAAGTTAAAAAACAGTGCTTTGGATCATAAGGGCTGAAATCTAGTTTCAGCTGCATAAACATGCTAACGGGTCAAGAGGTTTGCTCTTGGTAGGCTGCTTTGCTTTTTTTCCTTGCCCTAATACTTCTTCCTGACCTTAAATAAGCCATGATCTCCAAGGAGAGAAGTCAGTTGACTGTATAAACACAATATACATTTATACATTTTCAATATAAGTGCAGTATCTGAAGAAGGAAGGACATAGAGCTACCTTGTTGCCCACTGACCTTTTTCATGCTGTATCACTTGCACTGGTTATGACTGGCATCTTTTTTAAGTGTTTAGAATAAAATTTGCTCCAATCGGTTTTCTTTTTCTTTTTTTGTTTTTTTTTTGAAAAGTGATCTGAGAACAGCCTGGATTAATCCTTAATGCTCTTAATGCTTAACCTAAGATCTACGTGTCTAAATCTTTATGAAGAGCTTAAGCTTAAGGGGAGGAGAGTTTGTCTAAATATGATTCTATTCATCTTATTCTAATTATAGTTTCTAAAAATAAATATGACTGGAAGCCATTCTGAAGTGCAAGATAGGATAACAACCTGTGCAACTGTCCATGATCTGCATGTGACAGAGAAGCATTTTTTAATGCTTTTGTAACAAAGAAAAAAAAAGACTGATAAAATTTTCCCTAATGTTTGTTAGTCAATTAAAAATAGACAACCAATTCTTTCCTCAAAACTTCATGCACAAAATTTCTGGTATACGTTCAGACTCATGGTGCTTAAATGGATGCAATCTTTTGAGGTTTGGTTATGACCACTGTAAGACCTGAGTTTTAACATGAGGTGCCAAGCCTTTTGAAGATCCACAGCAAGGAAGGTTTTACTGTGGGATCTGCAAAAGATAGGTATGGAAACCAATCTTACAGCCAAATAGGAATAGTTTAAGCTGTCTGTGCAAGTATCCATATTTCCATGGGAAAACTTTCAAGGGTTCACACACTGGAAAATATTGAAAATATTGATATATATGCTACATGCATACTTTCAGAATGGAAAAGTATTACAAGACAAAACCCACAAATGTTCATTGAGAATGCCTCACTCATATCTTACTTTGAACTGTGATGTTATAATATAGATGTCTGAATTTGTAAATGTTAACCAAGCATGTACTCCAGAGCTGATTAGGAAAACAATATCAACACAGTTTTGCCTTGGGATATGAATGTAGAGTACAATTTTCTTTTCTGTAGATTTTCATTCTCAGGAGATGGATTCTGGTTGATGTCTATGACAAAACATTGATTTATGCAATTAGAGGAATCTGCAACTGTATATGACAGAATCAATGCAATTGGTGACCAATAAAATGCCAGTTCTTGCAGGAACAGGTTTGCCTTTATCACATGGAATGGGAAGTATCTAATTTTGCCATTTATTTCTGCTTTGCATGGGCTGTACCCAAGAGATATATGAATGTTCCTTTGGTTTTATTGTGAATTATGGCTTCACTTCTCTGAGAGCAGCTGTTACTCGGTTTCCATTTGCAAACCAGCTTGTCACAGAGGAGAACTAAGCAATAAGCTCCCTTCTGCAGTACTGACTCATTTTCTTTCTTGCATTACTGATTTTTCTTATTTCTGTCATACAAGAAAGACATTACTCGTTACATATAGAAAATATAGCTCCAACATCAAATCAAAGGTTGCATTTTAAACCACTGATACTCTTTTTTTCAGAAGTCTTGTATAACTGCCCTTTCATTTAATAAAGTTTATGGCCCTATTAATTTTACATTGCTTTTGTTGTTACCCATTCTATCTATTTTGAAAGATGTTAGCCCTGGCTACTCTTGTCCTAAATGCAATTTTTTCAACCAGTGAAAGATTATACTCCTTATGTATGCATGGCATTTGCAAAAAGTGATATCTGTTTCTTTTGTTGGAAGAGGAGGAAAGATCTTCTCTGACAGGGATGGAGGTTTCCAAATGCATCTCCTTTCTCTGTCAGCAAGTGGCTGTTCTACATCTCTGGAGGCAGCAAGAATGCGGTGGAACCCAGCTCAGGGTCAACCTCCCATCCTCTAATCACACTGCTTCACGTAAATATGAAAATGTTGAAAGCACAGCAAAGGTCCATTCTCTAAAGCATTGACATTCTTGCTTGCAGGGAGGCAAGAATGGAAGGTGCTTCTTCTCTGCTAGCAGGTACTCAGCACTTTCTAATGCCATAATTTGAGTAAGACTTCAAAAATGAAGAGCAGAGGAGAAGGAAGATTCAAAGAAATAACAACTAGCACAGATGTGCAAAAAGACTACGCCTCCCTGAGCACTTCTTTTACACTTTTGGGCTTTCCAGACTACCCATTTTTAAAGCAAAAGTATCAGTTTACTTCTGCACTTTGTTGCCAAATCATAAAATAAAATTGCGCGAAGTATTATCATTGCTTGCATTCAGATTTGTAATTATTCTTACATTTCTTACGTGGGGAAAATCCATTATTCATAATACTATATTTAAGTTGGTAAAGCACCAAACTCACAGATGATTAGTGATAGTTGACGAAATGAACTTTCTCTAAAGTTCAGGGGTCTTGCATTATATAAAATAGAATTTCTAAAATCAGCGCCTTTGATGTCTTCCCAGTAAAAATATTTTACTCACAATTAAGTACTTAGGACAAAAGTCTGGGAGAAGGGGGAGAGAGAAAGAGGAGGGGAGATGTGGTTAAAAGCAATACTCAGCAAGACGACTTGAAAATATGGCTATGATTTCTCAATAGCTGCTACTGAATTTCCGGTTTACATGAATTTGCCAACTCTATTTTCTTTGGGTCAGATCTTGCTTGTATTGCTCACACAAGTATTCTTATTGACTACCCCTGAGAATAAAGCAATCAAAATTTTGCTTACTCTTTCTGTTTTGTCGATTCCCTCAGGATCAGTTCAAATAAACTAGGGTCCTATGTTACTGGGTCAGTTAATGGGCTGTGAAACTTTACTAATGTTTATGTTATCTAAAATTTTTCAGGAGAAACACTTGTATTATTTCCCTTGGTTCTCTTAGAACAAAAGCAAGAAAACAAGAAATGTATGTCTGCATTTACAGACACACTGCATTTACAGATACATGCCACCCATGAGCCAGGCTAATCTGTGCGCCGTGATTAGCCCAGCTCAAACAGATGCTGCCTCTGCAGTTCCTTCCACTTGCTGCCATAATTTTATTTGTAGTTTAATAGATTTTTTTTTTCTCTTATGTTTACTCTTTGGCCAAATTTTTCATTTTCAGCACAAAAGCCAACAGTGGCCTATCTGAAGGCTAACTATGCTGACAGCCACAAAGGTGCAATAATTTGAGCTTTTTGCAATGATGCATCCCCACAGTACCTTAAATAGCTATCATTTGCACTTATACCTGAATCGATATGTGTATCGGCACTATAAAAGTCGATATTATTTCTGTATTCTCTATTTCACACATAACATCAGTCTCAGATAGTTCTGGCTATAATGCTGAATCTTTGAGGTAAAAAATGAATGTGCAAGGACATAATGTATAGCTTTCACTGCAAAGTGTGCAGGCATGATGGATGAGTTAGAGTGTAAGACTGCAGAAACCTGTGAGGGAGGGAGCTGGGGGAGACTCCTGGCACGTGGGTGCTGCTTCTAGAGCTTCTGTGAGCCCCTTGGGATTCCACATTGTTTTAAATCTTACTTTGCACGGAGCTTAGGCTAGCTCTCACTCTAGAAGCATAAGGTAGCATCAAGGACACCAACTTCCAGTGCACATCTTAAGTGACACTGTGATGTAAATTTTTCCCCTCAGTATCACCGCCTTTTTTTCCAGTGCACTGAACAAAACTTTCATCCCCTTTTGATCCTTTACTAAAAAGTTTTGATTTTTTTCTAAAGCTTGGTTGTTTTCAATGGGTTGTAAAAACTCATCAGCAAGAACTTTTCTTCCTTAGGTAGATACAGTGCTGAACTGGCTAAGACATAAATTTATATTCAGAGATATTCATTGCTACCTACAATTAGACCAGACCAAGGACTTTGACCTTTACTTGAACATTCAGCTTTGCCCTTGTACCTCTTGGTTATTGAGTAGGCCTGCTGCAGAAAAATGCACATCTGGAAGAAAGACTCTTTTCTTCAGTTGGAAGTTTCCCCCTGACATCACATGAGTGGGTGCATGGACATTGTCAAAATCCCACAGAATTTGTCCTGCAGAAGGAATGAGTTCAACTCCCAATCTTTTCCCTGGGGAGCTGTTACTGAGCTTTGGGCAAAATAGTTTTCAGTGTGCAAACAAAAAGTTTGACCTGCTGGCTTGTGTAAACAGATCAGTTCATCATAGAAGTGATGCAGGTTTCAGTAGGAAACAGGGGACCTCCAGCATGACTGGGACAGACAGATTCTGCCTTGCTGCCCTGCTCCTGGCTGAGCAAGTTACAAAGCCCTTGAGATGCTTTCTCCTTCAGGGCATCTGGTGCAGTGGGAGTGGGGGGAAATGGGACTCCCTATGGGTGTCTCTGGATCTGCAGGCACCAACTGACTAATGACAGGGCAGGGGAATAACCTCAGGGTACTTGGCTTTCAGCACACTCAGAGAGAAGTGGTCACAGAAGATGGAAGAGGGGGAGTACCTGTTGCCAAATGGCTGTGATTACAACAGTGGCAAACTTCCAGGGAAATGTAGCCTTGGTTCTGCTTTATCACGATCTTTTGTAAATTGCTATTAAGAAGTATTTTTCAACAATCTCATTTTTATTAGCCGTTTGTGCCCATTATAGTTTTCTAGTTGCAAGTTTGTTATGGCTGTAACATAAATAAAGTTCTAAAAATGTCTCATTTGAGGAATTGCAGAGTTGGGCATGCCATTTAGACACAGATAAAAGCAGATGTAAAGGGCTTTCTTTGTAATGGGTCTATTTTATATTTAATAGAACTGTCTTATAAACCTAGACTACCATTTAAAATGTAGTTTCTAGTCTATAAAATAAACACCATTTCTAATATTGCTGTTGGCTTTCACCTATGGGATACAGTTCATTAAAAGCTCTATAAGTCATTTGCTTGGGGTTATTATATGATTTACAATCTAGAAGCCAGCCCAGGCAACAGATGTGCTTCTCTCCCACCTTAGGAACCAGTTCTTCTAAATATTAGTGGTTAGCCTGGCAGGATCACCCAGCCAGATGAGACTGGTATGAACAACAGTGCAGTGCTGGTGGAGTGGCACACCTTCTGAGACAGGAGCTCTGCTAGGTACAAATGCCTCCTTCAGGAAGAGTAAGCCTGAGAAAAACTTATGCATTTGGTTCTCTGTACTGAAGTTTCCAAGATAAGTGATGCTATAAAAAGAAAGGCTCAGGTCTCTGTGGGGCAGGATTGCCTGTGCTGGGCTGAGGGATGAGTTTGCCCAAGATGGGCAATCACCCTCTGAAGTAGCCCAGTGCTCTTCTTTGGCTACAGAAATAAGCATCTGTGTGAGATAGCTAAAATAAGGCAGAAGCGCATGAATACAGGTTCTGCAGTACTGGCTTAATATGAAGTTCCAAGCTAGTGCAGGGACATAGACACCGATGTGGTTCCCAGTTTCATCCCAGGGTGAAAGGCACTCTTCTCTAATTGGACTTGTGTTTCAGAAATCCAAAAGTGGTGAGAATGCTTAGAGCCTCTGAGACCCAATGTTCTTCGTAGACCATGCATGTGCAGTTGCTTCTCTCTCAACTTCTGCTCCTAATTACTTTTCCTCAAGTCTTCTATGGGAGGAAGCCTGGGGAAGAGAGATGCTGTCCGTCCCTACTCCATGTGGAATGGCCCAATTGATTCTCAATGGCTCTGAGCTGGCATACACTGACACCGTGTCCCTTGTCACTACATAGCAGTAAGCAAATACCTACACTGACACACACCTGGAAAATGCTGTCCCCTGTGGGACAACACACCTCTTTGCTGGCCTTAAAAGGGGCGTTATTGTAATCAGAGGTGAATCTCTGCATCTCCTGTTAAAGTTACTGAAGTATCTAACTCTGTTCACAGATCTGTCAGGCTTTAACTGATGGCGCGGCTATATTCCATGCCTTGGCCTGATCTTTGTTTAATGGAGCAGAGTGCACAAGCCATTTCTGAGGCAGGTGCTGGGGCTGGGGGGGAAATAGGTTGTTTCATTCTTTTTTTTTAGTGTTGGCAATCACTTCCTCAAGCACCCCTAACTCTGTAGATGGCAATTCAGGCTTGGTAGGTAAGGGGGGTCCTTTGTGCCTATCAGGTGCATACCGTTTTCTGTTTCTACTCAAATTCTGACTGGATTCTATTGCTTTGAAAAATAGGGCCATGTGTACTGAATAGAGGCATTGATTTCAGCAGCTGAAATTTTCCCAGAAATCCATTCTCACTATGTATTCTTGACCTCTTCACAGCAAAATGTTCACATACAGACCAGCTGCCTCATGAACTTTGCCCAGTAATAGCAGAAACTTGCCCAGCAATGCTGCTCTGTGTCTAGCATGACAAAAAATAAGCAGAAAAATTAGGACTTGAGTATTTCACACCAGACCCTGGAGATGAATGGAAACTCCTCAGTTTCATCCACTAGGGTCTCAGTTCCCTATCTGTCCCTTAGGTCCTGTCACCAGAGTGCTATAATAATAATTTAGTATCTGTGGGGCAATAAGCAATCAAGATAAACATTAAAGCTAATTCATAAAGAAAGAGGGTAAAATTCATCATTATCTTTCTGTAAGAGCATTCAGTGTATTCAGATGTGGGGAAAAATCAGAAGACTATTCGCTTAACTTTAGATGCATCACAGCAACCCATGTGTTATAAGTTGTTTTCAGCTCCTTTTGAGGTAGATGGTGATCTCAAGTGGCCAGAGTCACCCTCTGGAGGTATGCTTCTCCTCCAACTAGAGAAGAAGCCTATGGTGACCAGACACTTTTCTGGAGTGCCTGAAGTGGGTAAGATGAGCTCAGGGTGCAATAGCCGCTCTCCTGGCTCTTCTAATGTTCCACAGTTGCATGGGAAAAGCCTGGGCAGTGGTGCTCAGTACCAAGCAAGAGGGAAACAAAACCAGTTTCCAGCATTGATATCCATCCTGCCATAACTTTTGACCTCTTATCTTTGGAAAAATCTTCCAACGCCATTTCTTTACAAATGACAATTATATTACAGAAACTCCTGAAAGCCTCCAGCCTGGTCACAGCAAGCACCAAACAGAGTTATGAATTATTTTCTATAACAGATGGCTGCATATAATTTTGAATCTATACTTGGATTAAGCATCTTCAACAAAAATGGCATAAATTATCCTATATCAAATGCCATGAAAGCTCAGAAAATTTAGCTGTGTGGATCTTCACAAAATCAGGCTACTTTTAGTAACAATTGTATATGCCAGGAAAAGAAGCACGCGGCACAGTTTTGGCATATCCGTAAGTCACATTGCAGCTAATGCACCATTAAAAGCCTCACTTGAGTTCTAACATAGGACTGCCTGGCAACCAGGAGAAATTATGTAGAGGCCAAAGCACTCCTGAAACTGGGGAGAGCTGTAATGACTTCCTTATGACCCATCTCCAAACTGCACTCTGTGCCAGAGTGGAACTCTGGCACAGAAGAAAGCCTGGCCTATAGTGTGTAAATAAATAACAAATGAGCAAGTCAAAGCAAAGGCAGAGATGAATGAAGTGGTTCACACAGCACGGCTATAGCTTTACACTGTCTCCAGGCTGTCGAAAGCTAGTCATCATACTCCGGTTCAGGTTCTCAAAATCATTTTTAGTGCCATAGAGGGTGGAATTTTATTCTTTTTTTAATGAAAGCCCAAATTCTGGAGCTGTCTTCTGAGGATAAATAGAGCCAAGAGGGATAGTACTTTTCGACAAATGCATTAGTAAGTGGCTGTCACTACATGGATAAATGTAGTTTGGGGCTGAAAGCAAAATATAATTCATTTAAAATTAATAGTTAATCTTTAAATTGATTAATACACTTCAAAAACAGCCTGTATTGTTTTTTTTTTTAAACCTATATAAAAGATCATTTTCTGTCTAAAGAGATCAGCATCCAGCCAGCGGGATTGCAGCAACATTTATAAAAAGGACGATTTTGAAGCAATTACAAATTGAAGTTGTCAATTTGTTCTTATGGATTATATGAATTTCATGCCATATTCAAAAGTCAAGTTCTCAGACCAATGGAGTTGAGACATTTAAGTTTTGCTTGCCAGCAATATACAAACTAGGTCCAAACACCTGCTTTAATCTCACCAGCACACCCAGGGAGGGATGATGATCAAGGATTACGCTTCAAAATGTTATGAGTAGGCTGAAAAAGATGTCTAGGAACAGATGGCAGATAGCTCAGCTGGCAGATGCCCAGTGAGCTTCTGTGTGGAAAGAGAGAATATATGTAATAGTCTAGGAAGGTGGGTGGTGGATTCCTCTGCATGAGAAAAAGTGAATTTAAGTCTGTGTGACCTCAGTAAAAAACTGCTGTGAGAACATGTTATGTCTTTTAGTTCTGTCTGAAAGAGCACTATGGGGAGTTATGATGCTCCATTGAGCATTTAGATACTGTAACAGCCAGTGAAAAAAAAAGGATTGACTGAGTTTTGCTGGGAGCTTGCAATAAAGAATCGTGATGAGAAGGAGAAATGCAGCAAGTTGTGTATCTGTAGCAGAAGTTCAGCAAGAGCAGCTATCTACAGCAGCAAGAAGAGCAAGCCTAGATACTTCATCTATAGCTTTTGGGCTTTTTCAAGCCCTGTGTGCTGGAATGTGCCACTGTAGGACCAGAAATCCAGGCCCCAACTCCTCCACTGAGGAGTTCACTTTGGTGCCCCTCTGGCTTCTCATCCTATGTCTCCTTACTGTGGAAAACTGGCATGCTGATGGGAGACTGCAAGAACAGCGCTGATCCTGCCCAGGCCTTGCCATCCTAAGTGGGAAACAAACTGTCAGGGAATGGACTCAGTCCTTGAACTTAAAACTGACCAAATAATATGCAAACAGCTGCACAGAACTGCGGAAATCATAAATGTGTGTCAGCTAGTAGTCCAGACCCCAAGTAACTGAGACCCTGAAATGCCTGCAAGTTATTCCACTTTGATGGCTGAACAACAAAATAACTCAATAAGAGAAAAGTACTATGGACCCGGTAACTCTGGGGACTGTGTTCACAGATTTTCACCTATGAAGCCAAAGATTAACGATATGTATCCAGCCTCTATCAGACTAAGGTAGTGGTGAGAACTGAAGCCTAGATGGCAGGAATGGCTGAAACATTGGATCAGAATGGGATATCCCAATAGAGAGATCAGCAAGGCAGTGTGTGCCTGCTCAGGACACTGCCAAGTCAATCTGTTGAGGAAAATGGCTAGGAGAATCCCAAGATCATGATGCCCAAGAGACCTCCTAGCTCTTTCTTCAGCTCCTGCAGCCTAATGGCAGCTCAGTGGCAGGGCCTGCCATGGGGATACCATGGGATCACTTAGGAAAGGGACTTCAAGAAACACTCTGGTCCCACCTGCTGAAAAGAGATGGCTCAGCTGAGATGCAGACTAGGCTTCTGGATCTGCTCAGACTGCAAAACAGACTGTCTCCTCCTAGAGGGAGGACATGCAAACTGCTCCCACTGGGGAAAGATGTGGGTGATCTGGAGAAGAGGCCAGAAATCAACTGGCAAGGATGTGCCAATGGATGGACTGGTAAATTCAGGGGGAAAGGGAACTGTCCCATGATTAGCAGATTGAAACATTCATCAGCACGTATTTTGTGTGTTTGCCAAAGCATTACAATCTCCTCTCCCAGGCTGGGTGGAAGGTAGAGAGTTTATATTTTTCACCTTGCCCTTTTTTGAGGAAGATTAAGTGAAATTAGGAAGAAGCCTAAGAAGATGCTCCTCTGTGAGCTGAGTAGTAAGGATGACTGAAAGGCTGGGCTGGGAGATGATGCCAGGTTACCAGAAATAATGAGAATAATGAAAAACTAATCTGACTTGTCTGTACAGATGGATTTCCAGCATAACAGAGCAATGAAATAGCACATTCCCCCAAGGGGAGCTCCTGAGCAATGAAGCATAATTCTTCTCTGAGAGTTAAATCTCAGTATGGCTCTTTGCTGTGAAAATACTGCGCTGCTGAAATTACACACACAGACACACATGTATACTGACACTGGAAGAAAAGCTATGTTGGCATTTATAAGATTGTAAGGTCAAAGTTAATTTTGCCAGATTTACTAATTGTTTTCAAACTGTGTCTTTCGTTTAAGTTGATTTAAAAGTAAACTGACTTACTGTGATTTGGTTTTAAATACCTTTTGGTATCAGTCATTCTGAATTATAAATAGCTTCATCCTTTTTCCTTCTTATCAAACTTTGACATATGCAAGATAATAAGAGGGATTTTAGAAATATTGATGCAAACCAGCCGCCCCTGAATCATGTTAAGTCAATAGTCCCTGAGAGCTAATGTTCAGATCACAGGGGGAGAGTGTAGCAGGGGGCTGGGGAAGGGAGGGAGAGACTTCTATGGATTTTGAGCCTGAACCAATTCATTATTCACTCTATTTAAAATTGTCAAGGACAATTTTTGTAAGCATGTATCCGTTTCCTTTCTGTTTAGAGTGGTATATGGCAGTATGACTACAAGAGTTAAAAGAAGATAGGCATAGCTTAGTGCATGCTGTAAGTGGATTGCTGTCATGACTAAAGCTGAACTAGGGATACAAGGAGGAAGATGAGATTTCATACTAGCATTTGTCCATGCCTGTGTTTCTGCAGGTATTTCTGTTTTGTTCTCAAGATAAAGATTTTCTAGATTTACATTCCTGCAGGAAATCTTCCAGGGACTGGATCATGGCCTCCCTGTGCACTCATGTTCTTGCCCTTAGAAATACTACATCAGATTAACAGGAAAGGGTGGCTTTAGGCAGGAGAATTCCAGATTCCCATTTGGGTTTTTGTTTTGTGTTTTCTCTGAAATAGGTTGGCCCCAATCTTTCAATCATTAATTATGCAACTAAATGTTGCATACATGAGCATGATCACTGACTTCAGTAGAGATACTCCCACTGGCAAAACAGTTCATACAACTTAAGTTTTGAAAGGACGGAATACTGTGTAAACCAGTTGTGTCTTCCACATCTCTGTCTTCTCTGTGTTTTCAAGTCATGGGCTGCCATTTTATTGTCATGTCAAGCTTTTCCTTGGAGAACTAATAGAACCAGGAGACAGCAAGTTGGTTCTTGTCTATTGCAAAAAAGTGTGATGCGTCACCAAGAAATGTGGTCTGCAAGACATGTGAAATAATCTCTTATCCTACCTCAGCACTATGGTCTCAGCTGGAGTACTGTGATCCAGTTCCATCATATTTCGAGGAGGCTACAAATCCAGTAAATAGACAGTCCAGAAGTGAGCAAGTAAAAACATTAGAAGTCTAGAAGACATCACCATGAATGCAGAGCATGTGAAGGTAGCATAAAAGAATTTTGTTTACAAAGCGGAAAGGCTTAATCTGTTCGCCATGTCCATATGATAAAAAGAGATGAGCCTTGCAAAATGGGAAACTGAGAATATCCCTTAATATTTTAATAACTTTCAGAAATAGAACAGCAGTCATATTTTATGCCAGGAGAAGGACGGAGATGGTGGAATCTTTTTCACTGAGGGCCTTCAGACAAACTTCTCCAACACTCAAGAGCCAAACTTGTGTAGTGGTAGAAGGCGGCATGAGGTACTCTCCAGCCCTAATTTCTGTTCATGTAATAAACAAAATTCACAGCTACCTTCTAAGGTCAGGACCTTCATTACAGGAAGTAGAGAAAAGGCAAAAAGGAACTAGACATTGTTTTCAGACCTCAAATGAAGCTTGTAAAGCACTGAAAATGTTCTCTTTTGGTTAGTGAAAGATGAAGAAACAACTTGAAAAATGGCACAAAATTGTAATATCACCCTTTCAGGGAAAGATTTTATTCATGCTCTTGCATCCTCTCATCATTTTCCTCTTATTCTTTGGATTTTATCTCAAGCTGGAAAAACAGAAATGACATCACCAAGATAACATTAAAGCAGCTTCTTGCTTCAAATCCTTTTTGCCAAAATAATTTAAAAACTATTATTTTTAACAATTATATTTAAAATGATGAAATTTATACTCTTTGCCATGTCTAAAACACAAATAGGAGACCTGAGAACATGCAATACCCACTTCCATGTTACAATAATTTGACAAAACCAACATCTTGCAAATTCTAGTGGAGCTATTTTAAAAAAATGAAGAGAGATGGAATCTAATGACATCCAAGTAATTTACTTAGGTTGCCAAGGCTGAGGAAGATACTTTTGATATAAATCTGAAATGGAGTGTGTATATAAAAACAGAGAAATGAAAATGCAGTTTTCTTTTGTTATCACCTAAAACAGCAGACCCATGTTTATTATGGAGCAAAAAAAACCTGCAAAAAACTAGGGAGAGAAATTAATGCAACAGATGATAAAGAAATGGAGCTGTCTTGCTCCTTAAAAAAAAAAAGGGGGGGAAAAAAGTTCAGCATGGATCCATATGGTGTGAGATTTCTCTTCTGTGACATTTTTATTAAGGTTATGTATATGACCGTTCATCTTCATTCAGCTGGTGCTAATTGCTGTCTATTGGACCCTTCGCTACTGTGTACAGAGAACACATGCTTCCCCTCGACACTGCCATCACTGCGAGTGCACTGGATTGTTCTGCTGTCCTCAGATAGGAACCTGCTGCTGCTGCCTGACTGCAACAGCTGGGAATATTCTGCTTTTAAAAGCTTATCTTGTTGATACTTGAGTTGAGCTATTACACAGTGGAACAAGCAAACAGAATGAATGGACCCTCTGCGGGCAACTTATGGTAACAAAAAAGCTTCCATGTGCTTTTGAATGTGTCTCTTGTCTTGGAATTGACAGTGATGTTTAGCATAGATGTTTCCTGCAAAGAAAACGTGATGGTACAGAGCCAGGAACAGGCTAAAAAGAAACATGCACAGAAGACATGTTCAGCACTTAAGCTTCTTTGCAACTCTAACCAACATTTAGAGACCACTTTTGTAAAGGTTTGCTCACGTGAGCTGCCCTGCTGAAATGCAAAGGGCTGCTTTTTGTTCTCTAGAATGGCTAATTTGATTAAGAGCTACTTTTAGGTACAAAATGAATATGCAAATCGTATTCCCTCAATCTTCTATGGAGCTTTTAAGCTATTAGCCTGAGAATAAAGTTACTTTTTTTGCCTGTGCACACACATACATATTGCATGTATAAGCAGATCAGAGCAAAGAAACAAAAATATTCCCATCTTATGGATGGACTACCCAGAGAAATATAGAAATCTATTAATTTTATTCTATTACTTGGAGTCTAATTTAGCAAGACATCTAATAGTGTAATGAATATTTCTATTATGAAGGAAGTGTTACAATCATCAAATCTGATTTCCTGCATTATGCAGACTGTAGGATTTCCCAAAGCAATTCTGACTTGCACATCCATGCACTTTAGTTCAAACTGTAAAAGTTAGTAAAAGCAATAATTATCAGACTTAGGTTCATGCAATTAGTGGATCTTAAACTGTTATCTTCTTAATACATTCTCTTTTTTGAATGGTGCTGTGCTTCACCATCCCCCGAACTACACAACAGTCTGATTATAGACTCCACATGACCTCCAGGCAGGAAAATCTCTCTTCTGAAGCCTTAAAGGAGGTGTTGTCTGAGCAAGCACAGGCGCTGAATGACATGTGCATTATTCTGTGTGTGGATGAACATCTGAACATTTGGCTCTCAGACCACACTGGACAATCTGTGAGAGTTGAACTTGACACCTAACAGTCAGACGTGTAACTTTGGTCTCACAGCGATGATGACGATTCTTCTTATATGATCCCTTAACCTTAGTTAAGTGGTCCGTTCTACTTGTCATAGATGACCCGTGGATATACAGTTCTTTTTCCTGCGTTCTTGGTGGCAATATTGGCTTAAGGAAAAGCTATTATCTTACCCTTCTCCACCTCTTCTGCCTTCTGCCACTTTCTCTTTGTGCTTATGCAACAGTTTACAGGGTTATGAAATAAAGGAATGAAGCTTCAAAGTAAATCCAACTATGTTCCTCTTCTATTAAAAAAGTGAGAAACCTTCTTCAAAGGGTATTGATATGTTCAGAAATAAAAATAATTTGGAATATGGAAAGAATTCCTATTTTCAGCTTTTATGACTGTATGAAAAATTGAAATATTTTTGCATTTAAAAAACAATAACCTCAGTAGATGTACAGGTTGCTTTCACTTCCTGGCATTATTTAGTCACTTTCTAAATGTAATATCTAGCTCATGTTTGAAATGAAACTGTTTCCAAAGAAAGTGTAGAGAAGATAGAATTTTGAAAATGGAACATAATCCCACAGGTTTTTTTTTTTTTTTTTTCCTGACTAAAAAATAATACTTTAATTAAATGAAAAAAAAAATTATTTCTCTTTACACCTTTTCTGAAAAAAACTTCTTTGGCTAGCTTTATTGGTTGCTGCTGCAAATGTGTATATATATAGTTTGGCTGGAGATTGCTTAACAGGTTATCCTGAGGAGAAGCTCTTATTTACTGATCAGAGGAGTGAATTTCCAAAGGATATCAAAGTTATTAACAACTCCAGAAATCATTACCAAAACAAAGCAAACAAACAAACAAAAAACCCCAAAAACCCAACAATGAAAACAACACATGATTCATTTTAACTGAAATACGAATCTGCCTCTTGTCAAAAGACTTCCTTTTCACTTTCTGAGTGACTTTCCTTGTGCTACATTTTGATTTTGAGGTTGCGATGCTGCCTGGATGGGGCTAGATGCGACATCCCACTTTTTTTGCCAAAACCCAGTTGTTTTATGTGTGGTGCATCTTCAGGTTTGACCCAGAGTGTGCTACATTGTAGATGGCCAGGGAAATTGGTTCTTGTGTTTACGTTTTTATTTAACTGGATGAAATTGTTTGCCGTTTTTCTAGGATGATGCGATGTAATCTTTAAGTTTTTGTGGCTGCAAATGCACCTAAAAGTTAACCTTGAGTAATGTTTTGTTGGTTTTGTTCTCCTTTCTTTCTTGTTCCTACTATAATTCTGACTTTTATTCTTTTTTGATCACTTCTTACTCCACAGGCTTCTAGCATGACAAGAAAAATTACTACCTCTTCTTGTTCCCATGTACAGGAAAACAAGGATACTGTCCTTACTCAGAGAAGGGAGGACCAGACAATGCATTTGGATAAATGCCTTGCCAGCTTTGAAATGTCTTGTAAAATTCTATTAATGTTTCACTGCCATGCATGAGGCTTGCATCAAGTGCCTTTTTCAACAGCATCACTGTAGGCAACCATTTATCAGGTGTATATTGTATGGCAGTGCGGTGTTTGGAAATTCCATTTGCCATATGTTATTCATGATCCTTGCTCAGAGCCTTCATTTGTCAGGGGATTTACATCTCAGCTGTGTTTAGTTTTTGGGGCTTGAGAACAAGTTGACCCACAGGCAGACACCTAATGATATAATTTGTTCAGTGCAAAAGGTTTGACTGCCCTCTATCAACCTTTATGCAGACAAGTCCTTTGAATACAGTAATGGATGACAATATCAAAAGCATAAATCTCGGCAAACTTCAAGGTTTCCTGGAAAACATGACTCTTAAACTTTAGGCACATAGACATTTGGCACAATGTCAGAAAGTTTCTGGACTATTCATTTATCCAACTCTGGCCAAAAATAACCAAAGACTCTATGTGTCTGTTGATTTGTTTTGAAATCCATTCAAAACGGCAAAGAAGTTAAAAAGTAAAAGACCAGCAATTGAGAAATAAGACTTCTGAAGTATGAAAGATCCTTTTCTGTATCTTACAACATGTGGTGCTAACAAGCCAGGTCATGTCCCTCATACAAAACGCTTTCTGTGAACTTAGTGTGGTTAAATTAGCAAGTAGAAATGACATAGTTCAGGTTCCTTACGGTTTAAGAGAGTAGTAAATAAAGGTTTTGCCGGAGGAATTGCTTTGTTGGAGAACACACTGACAGCTGTGGGCTCACCCACTTGGGCAAGACAGCACACCCAGGATAATGGTCATCTTAGAATCATAGAACAGTTACGGTTGGAAAGGACCTTAAGATCAATTAGTTCCAACCCCCCTGCCAGGGGCAGGGACACCTCCTACTAAACCATAGAATTATAGAATCACAGAATCATAGAACAGTTAGGGTTGGAAAGGACCTTAAGATCATCTAGTTCCAAACCCCTTGCTATGGGCACAGACACTTCCCATTAAACCATGCCACCCAAGGCTATGTCCCACCTGGCCTTAAACACTGTCAGCAACGGAGCATTCACAACTTCCCTGGGCAACCCATTCCAGTGCCTCACCACCCTTACAGTAAAGAATTTCTTCCTCAGA
>JASSUY010047415.1:0-20878 GCA_032466535.1 Forpus xanthops
CCAGAGGGCTCCCTCAGCTCAGGTATGTTACAGCTTAGAGCAGACCAATCTCTAGCCTTTCTTCACAAGTGATTTCTAAGGCGCCCGCGCCGCGCCGCTCTGCACGGCATGGCTTGGCACGGCTCCGCTAGACACGGCACAGTTCGGTTTAGCACGACACAACCCGGCCCTGCACAGCTCTGCACCGCCAGGCTCACCTCATGGTGCAGCGCAGCGTGGCGTAACCTGGCCCGGCTCGGCACAGCCTGGCTCAGCCAGGCTCACTGCATAGCTCAGCACTGCCCTGCCCAGGGGTAAGAGCAGGAGCGCAGCAAGCCCTGGCCGCGGCGACAGCCCCGTTTCCCCCTGCTCCTGCCAGGGTGGCAGTGCCGTGCCGAGGTTAAACGCACCCGGGCTGGAGGGCATCGCCGCCGGGGCTGCAAGGGGAGGCGGCATCCATTACAGGTGGGAGTTGCAGGCAGACCGTAATTTTCTGCTTAGAAATGCATTTCGGAGCCAGCCAGCGTTTCATTTTCACGGGAGGGTGCGGCTTGGTGCGCCTGTCACCGTGCTATCAGGGGCTGTGCACTTGCTCTTAAAAGCTGTGCCACGGGGTGTGGAGCTGATAATGGTTCTTACCCCGCACCGGGAAAAGGGTTGTCATGTTGCATGCGCCCCTAACCCAGCTGCACGGTCCTGCTCCGGTAGACTGGTGGTACCATGCTCTTAGCCTGCTGAGATCTGGCGCTAAAAGTAGTGGTTTCAGGTAAAAACACTGGATGAAACCCTAGGGATTAAAATAAATAAATGTGTAAAATCCCACTCCATCACTTGTTATTCAGTAGAGGAGCAGGGACAGGAGAGACTTGAAGATTGTCTCATCTGTCCCTAACCCATAGGATAGTTGAGGGGATGCTGGTGTGATCTGATTTTGAAGTCTGTGCAGAGGAACATGCAGCCCCTCTGAAATGAGCCTTGTGTGAATGGTTTAGGATCTTCAAGATCATCCAGTTCCAGCCCCTTTTTCATGGGCAGGGGCACCTTTCCATTAGACCAAGTTGCTCAAAGTCCCATCCAGCCTGGCCTTGATCACTGTCAGGGATGGGGCAGTCACAACTTTCACAGGCAGGTTGTGATTTTAACCATCACAGCCCATTCTCATTGCTGGCTGCTGCGGATGTCCCACCTTTCCTGCCTTTGTGCTGCCTGCAAATGAGGCCCACTGCCAGCCTGGTCTTTCCCAGCCTGGGGTACCCATAGCTTCTTACTTCCACTTACTTACATCATCTTACTTACATCAGTGGGGTAGGAGATACAAAAACCTGCTAACATGGGAAGGCCACAGTAAAGATGGTGGGATTGCTTGGGGATGCATTGGTGACTCTTGGTTGCTGGACCTTGTATAAGAGAAAGTTTCAGAGGCTAAGGATGTTCAGGCTGTAAACTGAGATAGGCAAGTTCCCTGGGTTTGGGGCAATACTGGAAAGGTGAGAAAACCTAATGGCATGGTTAGGAGAAGAAGGGTCATAGGGATGTCTGTACTTCATCATGCCTCAGTGAAGTCAATCTGTGACTCAGTGCAGCTGAGAGACCTGGATTACTCCTTATCCCCTCCTTCCCTGTTGTAGCCCCTGCCTCCTTATGTGTATCTTAATGATACCTAATTTATACACTGTGATGAGCCCTTTGAGGAGACTGAAGGAAAGAAATCATTGAACTCTCCTACACTTTCTGTATCTTGTTACCTGCATGCCTGCATTATGTATGTAAAGGACATATTTTGACTTTTATTTATAGAAGTCATTGTCATTTGCCTTGGTCATTACAATTAATCTTACGTGATTCCTCTTTGGTCTTTCAGGTCTCTACAAGCATTCACACCATTTTGGTCTCCTCCTGTCCCTTTCCCTTGCATGAAGCAAGGCTATTTTTACAGGTTTATGGTCATTTCCTTGGGTAATGACCAGCCATCTTTTTTTTTTTTTTTTCTTTTTTCTAGAATAACAAACTCTGGAGGGTTTTTTTTTCCCCACCATTTTTACCAAAACATCCTCTGCTTTTCCACCTCTGTCACAAAGAAGTAATTCAAAATGAGCACATACTGTCTGCCCTTCTCCCTCTTCCCAAACCTCTGGCCAGCCCTGTCCAGGTCATCCATCTGCTGCACGGTTTGAGTCCTGCCTTTCCATTTTTCCTGCAGGTGGTTCTGTGGGTAGTTAAAGCCTCCCCAGCTCCTGGCCTGTGACTGGCTTTATTGGTTGCTTCAGAAATGCCCTTGGGAGTCTGATGGGGTGACCTGATATGGGCTTGCAGGATGGCTTAATTTTATTTCTACCCAGAGACACCCAGTGTTCAGTGCTTGTGCTGGACTTGGCCAGTGTTTCTGTGTTTATCTGTTGGTTTTATTCTACTTTCCCTTTCTGGTCCCAAGCAAGGGTTTCCCTGTGTTGTCTAGACCTTTCTTCTCCCAGCAGTCATCCTTCCCAGCCCATCACTCTGTGGTCAGAGCTGCTGCTCTCCAGCAGCACCATCTGTGTCCTTGTGCCCAGCTGGCTGTGCCCCTGCTGTCCCCTCAGCCACAAAGCCACTTGTGCCCCCTCCTCTCTGGCCTTCCCTGCTGCAGAGCTGGACGATTGCTTTGGATCTGCTCAGGGCTGGGGCTGGCAGGCTCCACTGGTGCCTACGTGCCAGCTCAGTGTGGCATGGGTGAGCAGATGAACCTCAGCAGCTCCTGGCTGCTGGGCCAGGGAGCTGTGGGGAGCCCCCACCTCCCACACTGTGTCTGGAGGCTCCTGCTGGGATACTCAAAACTATCCAAGGTGGCCTCATGGAGGGCTGCACAGGGCTAGCTTGCCTTCTAATCAGTAAGGTGGGATGCCCTTCCCTGTCCTAGTGCATGGCCAGGCTTCGCTGTATCCAGATACCAAGGTGATAGTCCCTGAACCTCCTTGTGATGCTTTCCTCTCACTGGTTCCTTTAGGTGTATCATGGAGGTGTGTGTGCCAGCCCAAGGGCTGGTGTGCACTGGAGGCCATGAGGAATGCAGCTGGTTTCTTGGGCCCCAGTGATACCATTTATGTTGGGAAATTGTGTGATAAGCACAACAGGAGTGTCAGATGGGTTTGCTGACATGGTGCTTCAGATTGGCATGTGGTCTGAGTGCTGTGAGAATGAGCTGGGGGCTGCAAAACTGCGTGCATAGAGAGCAGTGATGGCTCTGTGATGCTGGAGTTGGGCAAACAGTGTTTGCCGGGTGACAAATAGTAGTAGCTCGCGTTCTCCCTTGATTCTTCTGGGGTTGTCTGGAAGTACTGAGGCTGTTCCTGAATTCTGATGGCACTGGGGACAGACCTGACTAAATACATCTCCATGGAGCTGCAAGGAGGGAGCAGGCAGAGGGGAGCTGCTTGTGGGCAGGCAGCAGGCAGGACAAAGCACTGCCGTGCCCCTCTCAGAGTATCCCAGGTGAGGAGGGATGGGCTGTACCTCCATAGTCCTCCTCCCACCTGAGGGCTGTGCAGGGGTGATGGTGGCTACACTGATGGTGGTCTGCATGCACACCAATTGCCTACTCCCCTCTATCGGCTGTGTGTTTTCTGCTGATGTTCTGGAAGCACCAGGAAAATGCCCTCCTGAGCACCCTGGCAGCACAGGGGGGTGCATGGTCTGGAAGTGTCTGTACAGGGCTTATGCACACCTGGGGTACCTCAGGTTCAGCTTCTGGCTGGGTGCTGTGCCTCCCCCGCGGTCTGCCAGCATCCTCTGGGGATCGGCAAGCTCAGTTAATGCAGTGCTACCAGCAAACTGCTTCCTGCTCCTAGTCAGCTCCTGGAAGGTGATCGCTTTCTCAGCTGTCTGTCTTTTCAGAGAAGAATGTCATTTATCAGATCTTCATGAAGTAGACTGGAAGAGATGCTCCACGGTGGCGCTGCCAAAGCTCGTCTCCGCCTGTCGTGCAGGCGCCATCTAGTAGGAAAAGAAGAAAAAGACCAAAACCGTATGAAAGTGGATGCTGAAAAGCAGTTTCTTTCAGGGGAACAGCGTAATCCAACACAAAACTGCCCTGGGGCACAGCTCTAATGTTGAGCCCGTGGGCTGGGAGCCTGCAGGAGAATTCCCTGCATGGGAAATGATGAGGCATGGAGATCCCTAGACTGGAGCGCGGCTTATGCAGGATGGGTCCTGATTTATTGGATCTTAAAATAGACTTTGACATAAAGGATCATAGAATCATAGAATTGTTAGGGTTGGAAAGGACCTTAAGATCATCTAGTTCCAAGCCCCTACCATGAGCAGGGACACCTCACACTAAACCATGCCACCCAAGGCTGTATCCAACCTGGCCTTGAGCACCTCCAGTGATGGAGCATTCACAACTTCCCTGGGCAACCCATTCCAGTACCTCACCACCCTTACAGTAAAGAATTTCTTCCTTAGATCCAATCTAAACTTCCCCTGTTTAAGTTTGAACCTGTTACCCCTTGTCCTATCACTACAGGCCCTAATGAAGAGTGCCTCCCCAGCATCCCTATAGGCCCCCTTCAGATACTGGAAGGCTGCTATGAGGTCTATTTCCAGGCAATTCTTGATAACATTGTCAGGGATGGGTTTGGTTAATTAGTTGTGTGGGTTAATTGCAACGTACAGTTTTGGGCTTCTGCCTTCAGCTGTAGTGGGTGGCAGATGCTCCTTTTTCCAGCACTGAGGTTGTCCCCTCAGCTAGAGGTTTTACTTACTGCTAAAAACTTCTCTTTTCTATCCCTGCATGTGCGAATTCACATCATGGAGGCATCCATTTGGTCATACCACATGATTTTACCACAAATTCCACACTGCTGTCATCATCTTTGAACAGTCATATAGATATTCGATATGATTTCCCAGACCAAGAGGTTTGCCAGAGAAAGCCTCTCAAAATCAACCCCTCACAGGGTGAAATAAAAGGAACCTGTAACATTCACTTGCTTTAAAGAACAACAGCAAATCATTACTTTACAGCAATCCCGTGATTCTTACACCAGCTTGACTTACCCTTTCCAGTGTGGGAAGGAGGTAATGCTGGATGTCTGTTATCTGCTGCCCATGAATTTCTGCTGGCAGGCAGTCTGTCCTCTGCTGCAGGTACATGGATGCACATCCCCATGCAGCAGGTCTTTGCAATACATATGTGATGTGGACAGCCCTGCTCAGGGCATGTCTCCCCCTGGCCTTTCCTCTTCATGTTCCCAAAATGTTGAGAACCAGAGGCCAGAGATGCTGCTGTGCAAGGAACATCACCCAAATCCTAGGTTCGGGTGGCTTCACCCTTCCAGGAACTGCACAAGCACCATTATACTTTGCCCAGAGCAGAACCTTTATTCATCTCCACTTTCACAGATAAGAGCCTGAATTAATTATAGAAGAGAATAGAAACCACTTTGATTTCCAGGACCCCAGAAACTCCTAATTATCACAGTTCCCACAAGAGCTGCTATGATTAGGGGTTTATCACTGTTTCCACTGCAGACCCAGTTTCTGCAGGGATTTAGAGTCTATGTTTTCTTCTTTTGGTGAAGTACAGCGACACAGGGCATGGATTCTGGTTTCAGGTGAATCCTTGTAAATCAAATACAACACCATTGAAACAGCATCTAATTCTCCCATGGATTTCTTATTAGAAATCCAGAGTCCCCAGTGACAGCATGCTACAGACAGCGTCTGCTCTCCAATTATACTCTGCTTATGCAAAATAATAAAATTGGTGGCCTTTTTCTTTGCCTTCTGGTCTTTCAATTTTTGAAATACACTTGAGGGCTGCTCCTAGCTGTTCATCATAATCAGAGAGAATAAGCATTTATTAGTATTTAAAAAAGATGGCAGAAACTGAATGTCTCACCTGATCACTGGGCCTATGGTTCCTGTAAGCTTTCCAGAATCGCTGAAAGCATCATGGTGATACCAGCGGTGAAATAGCCAGAGTTTGCTACAGCAGCAAAACACCCTTAGTGCAATAAATGAGCAAATCCCTCAGGAGCATCTCCCCTGCAGATGCCAGGACTGGCAGCTGCTGGGCAGGGCAGAGTGTTTTCAGCTGCCTTTTATACACTTGCATAGGAGAAGTGGCAGATAAAGAGATAGTTGACAATACACATCACCTCTGTATTTGTTAAGGTTTATCCTTTGGCTGCTGCAGCTTTCCTGCCATTATCCCTTTTCTAACTGTTGTCTGAAGTGTGCCCGCTGCCAGCAGTTTTCTTGATGGATGGCAGCTTTACCGCCTCTAAGGTGGTTGGTTCTCCTGCTCCCTGGGTGCTTCACAGCTGAAGACAAAACCATCCCAAAAAATCTTTCTGCTGACAGCTGCTTTCCATCTCTGGTGAATGGCCCTGGTTTTCCTCAGGTTCCCCAACCCTGATCAGCGGTAAGATCCGGCTGCAAATACCCATGTGAGATTGCAGAGTTGGAGCAGGAGGGACGAATTTGATCTAATGTGGCTGTGTTTGTGTGTCTGGATTGCTGAGTGTCCTGGGAAAGGTTCTGGCAAAGGGTTTCTCAAGAAAAAACATCTCGTGCATAGCTTGGAGCTACCCCGTTGTTCCATTGCAGGCATTGGAATGTATTTGAATATAGGACTCTTGAAATCAGGAGTCTGTCTTCTGTCTGGACTCCCCCAGGTACTTGTAACCTGTGTTTTGACAACATGTTTTTCATGAAACATTTCCTTTTATCCCTCTAAAAGGCTAAAGAGATAAAGCTGTGTTTTGAAGGGCTGCTTCAAAGAGCAGAGGTGTGCTCCTTTCCCTCTAACCTGACACCAATGAAGGTGAAAGGCCCGCTCCAGCCTCATCATCCTATGTCTCCAGGTTTCCTCCCTGCTCATTGAGACCATGAATGCCCCAATGTCAAGAAAAAGAAGCTTACTGGTGAAAAACATAACAACCCCCCCCCCCCCCCAGCAGCATCATTTTAGTACCCACTGCTTGTGTACGGGCAGCACAGATGTGCTTCAGGTTCAGCCCAAGCCATGGCTCTGCTCTTACCCAGTTGTCTTTGCCAGAAGAGGGTTTTGTTAATGTCACCAGCTTGGGAAAAATAAAAGGAAAATGAAAGGAACAAGGGCAAAATTTGTCTGTGTTAGACATGCAGGGAAGTAAAGGAAGTTAAGAAGATCACAGACAATTGAATTTAATTGAAAATTAAGATTAAATAAGACTTGAGTATGAAGAGCCAGTTTGAAATTAAAGAAATAAGCTAATTGCCTGAAGAAAGGAGTTAGAGGATGAAAATGATTCTATTTTATGTCTGCGTTGCAGCTCTGTTTATATCAGGATGGCTTAAAACCCTCTGCACCAGCAACTACCCCCCGTAGTGGCTTTATACTCAAAATTACAATTTTTGGAGACCATCACAGTGCATGGAGAAATGGGGCTCTCACCTGTATCTGAAACTATAATTCTATACTCTGAATCTGTACTATGAAACTATAAATCTGAACCATGTACAGTAAAATGGGAGAACATCTTTAACTGCTGCACACCCGCACTTTGTACATGCATAAGCCAGTCACAGCTTATCTATTCTCAACCCATTCTCAACCATCCCTGCCATGTGCTTCATCCCCAGCCTCAGTCCCTGCATGATTGGTACCCACTCCATTCCTTTGCCATCCCAAGGAAAGACAAAACCTGGACAAGGACACATTTTCTCCAGTGCTTTATGTGAGAGCATGAGCATGGTGGTGCACCTTCTGCAAGTTGGTCTGGTAGCACATCCCAGAGTGGACCTCCGCACCCAGAGGTTATAATCTGCCAAGTATTGCATGAGAATCTCATTTCTGAACAAAACCCAGCTGTGATTTTGATAAAGGGGCTCTTGTTCCTTGTGCTCAATATTTAATTTAACACAAGAGTGTGCATTGAGTTCAGGGTGTTGATTAACCACAACTCTGAGATAGAGGGGAAATTACTAATATGGGAAAGCAGAGTCAGTATTTCATGGCAAGGAGTAATTGAGCTAACAGTTGACATATGGAGATGTGTGGGCAAACTAATTAAATTTTACATCTTCCCAAGCATTTGTGAGTTTTATAAGCGTTAGATTTATATATTAATTAAACCTTAGAGTGAAATAAAGAGGATATAACTATACAACAAATGTGCCCATCAAGAGGAAAGGCTTCATTGTATTTTCAAACAGATACTGAAGTACCTCTGTGAGTCCCCAGCTCAGCTCAGTGGTGGCAGAGCAGGCCGGGACCATCTCCTAGCCAATATGGCTGGTCCTACAATGGCACAAGGTGCTGAGCACCCAGTTCTAAGCATGCTGCTGGACATCCCTCCATCTCCTAGGGTGCCTATTTCTCTTCTTCACTACCAGGAACAAGCTCTGTGCTGCCCAACAGGTTGATATCTCCCTGGTGGGCTGCAGAGCCAGTTTCCCACTGATCTGGGTGCTTTGAAAGTAGCTAGTGAGAAAACTAATATGTGATTTAAATATTTATCTGACCCTTTAGCATGGCACTAGAGGTGGTTACATGTCCTGGGATGACCTTGCTGAGGATTTCTGGAGTTGCCTTATTCGTGTGATTTCATCTCTAAAGGGAACTGGAGTTGTGTGTATTTGCAGCTAGAGAGATGGACACCTGGAGCATATATAATGGTCATCATTGTTTTCAGCCTGGCTGATGCTCTGAAGCAAGTTAGTTCTTGAAGCTATGCAGTCAGTCCTGCTGTTCAAGGTTTGCACCCTGGCACCTTGGACAAGGGGCCACTTCTGCAAGTCAGAGAAGATGGTATTTGGGTCCGGTGGTAGTGACATGTCCCAGATTTCCCAGCCCAGGCCCTTTTTCCTATAGGCTATGGTGCACTCTTCTCTGCTGACACATCTCTCTGGAGATCAGCATATGTCTCGAGGTCTGTTTAGGTGAGCCCAGAGGCCAATTCTGGGCTGAAGATATGGCAGCCATGGAAGGTGCAAGGCTGTCTGAAGGTTTCTGGCTGCTCCTTACTGCCCTGTATGGTTTATTCCCAGTGGATATGGTGCCTGTCAAACCCTCTGATTCCAAAATAATAATAATAAAAAGAAACATTTCTATTCTGCTCTGCCATGCCATAGCACTCACATCTATTTCTATATCCTGGTTCTGGCATCCTGATGCTGAAAAATGAATCTACCCTTTATAATCGTTATTATTGATGTGTTACTTTTGCCTCTTTTGACTGGAGAAACAGGAGCTGTTTATGTCAGCAGTGACATAGGATTCAGAATATATTAGATTTTGGGAGGGTAGTGGAATAACAGCTAAAACATGGGTATTAAAAGTCCCTTAAATTTAGTAAACTATTCATAACAGGTACACAGCTGATATTCAAATCTATCAAAATATGAAATAGATGGTAGCTATATTTTAAGAGCCATTCTGTATGTCACCTCACCATCCCACCTACCCTCTGGGGACTCCATCAATCTTCTGGGGGCTAGTGATTCCTGTTTGTGGTGTCAGTGATTAATGTCTTGACCCACTGGAGAGAAAAGATTACAAAAGCTTAATGTTTGTGTGCAGTGCAAGTTAGAGGTTGCAGGGCCAGGAGCTACCAGGACCAGGTTAGAATTAAAATGGGAGGGAAAAGAAGGGCTGGTGCTCAGTGTCAACTGCTTTTAAGATTCAGGGTACAGGCAAGTGTCCTCTCAAACCCTGCAAAAAAACAGTCCACTACCAAATATTTCTTCTGGACTCTAACCCATATCTGAAGAAAGACTCACTATGTGAGAAGCAAACACTGAAGCCCATGCCCATTCACCTGGATGTGATTGAAATGTATTCATTGTGCAGGAGCAATCTTATGGGAAATTAAATCCGTGTAGGAGCTTGGTGTCTGGGCTCTGAAGCTCAGCTTTTGCTGCAACATACATGCTTGTGCTTGGAGGAGACCAGGGGCTAATCTACAACTGGTAATTAAGCATCCATAATTAAATGGCTGACAGCATCTATAGCAGGACTCAGGGTATTGACAATCCTTGGAAAACCTGGGACAAGCAAGTTCTTGATAAGGATACCATCGCTCATGGCCAAACAGACCTGTATCAATCTACGATGCAGGATCTCAAAAACATTCAGCAGCAAATACACCAACCCATTTTCCTCCCATTTGAGCCTGGCTATTAATACACCCAGGAACAACTCACATCTCTCTACACAGCATTCCATTTCACTGTCATTTTTGTTAGAATATTAGAGTACAATGTGCCTCAATTTGTGCATTCAAATAATAGAGTACAATGGGCATCAATTTGTGCATTCCTCACCTACAAATCAATGTAGCTAATACAACACATGGCATCTTGCATTTGGTGGACTCTGGTCGTTTTGCTAGCAATGCCAATACATTAAAACTAGAAATGTAACCAGCACAATGAATTTTAATTTCATATAATAACAGGACTTGTAGATCTCCTCTTTACATGGTATTAAACCAGATTATTTGAATAGAGTGCTTTGGAAACAACTACACATTGTATGATGGAGAGGCAGAGCTGGCAGAACACCTTGAAGTTGATCTAATTTGATGCTGCTGGAGTATCAGAAATCACCCTAAAGGTCCTTTAGTCAATGGGAGCTTTTGCATAATGTCACAGGTGGAATCAATAGCAAACCTAGGGGACTAAAGAGATGAAGCAATGTAAAACTTAAGCAGTGCCTCTCGTCTGCTGCCACTAATTTTGAATTGGTCCATGAAAGGCTGCCCTTGTGTGTCCTTCATAAGTGCCATTTGTCCTGCCAGAGCAGGTAGCCAGGACGATGCTACAGCCATTTCCAGGGTTGGGGCTCTGCAGGAGGTGGGAATGCCTGTACTGGGATGGCTCTGCTCCTCAGCATCCTTCAGCCCCCAGTGGCATCACTTATCTTTCCCTGCATAGTGTCTCTGCCCCTAGCTGGTTTCAGAGAAATGGGGACTGGAAGAGATCTGTTGATCCAAAATAACATTTAAATTGGAAGTGAAAGGTCAAGGCTTCTTACAGAGTAATAATACCCACAGCAGCAGGAAACTTAAGGAACAAAAGACCCACGTGATGAAGCCACTGATCAGCTCCAGGAAATGTGGCCATGGCCTTGGGCAACCTTCTGGTTTCTGTTTCTTCTCTGTTTTTTTTTTTTGCAAACTGGCCTGTCAGACCTCACTTACCACCAGGACCCATGTGCAGTTTTGAAGATGCTGTTAGCTGCCCCTATTCCTCCTCTGTCCTAATGTGAAATCTGTCATCGCACTCTATCAATGGGCCTTTTTGCCTGGATTGTATATGAGCTCTAGATTGCTACTGGTAGGCTGGATAGCCACAACAATCTTTAGGAAATCTGTGATCTGGTCCTGGCATATTTGACAGATATCACTTGAAATACAAATGTCAAAACGTATTTAGTTTTTTTCCCTTCTCTAACTCTCCCTGAAGAAAATGCAAACTCTTTTTGACAGAATCAGTTCAGGAGCCTCCTCTAAGCCAGGCCCTGAGTGTTAGGAGAATCTGCCTCTTAAAGCCACATAGATCCATCCCTGTTGGAGAAAAAAATACTCTTTACCCAGAGGTAGAATTACTGAAGAAAATCCTGACGTGATTAGACACCACTCTTCAGAGAAAAAAGTAAGTATACTATTAAAGGATAAATGAGATGCTGCATAAACTGGCAGTATTTAAATGACTTGGTATCACAGTTCTGAAATGGCAATTTGGCATGAGAGCACAAGGAAGGACTTGAATATTTTCTTTGTACAGCTGTGCACCATGCTGTAGCCTGAATATGTTCTGCTGGAAGCACTTGCAAGTGCTGCAGATGCCCCCAACCCGCTGACATGGGGTATGTTTGGTCTCTGAATTGGTAAGGTTCATAAGCACAGGCTTTAAAAATTGATAACAATTAATAAATTAATTGATAACAATTTGTGCATGTGCTTTCACATGCAAGAACTCCTTTTGCCTCAAATCAGTACAGCATCTAAGAACCTGGCCCCTCTTTCCATTTCACAATACACAAGTTAAACACAAAGCCAGTGTCTGGCCCTAGAAGTGCATAGGGTGAGTGTGAGCAGCATAGGTTACATATATGTGTCTACACTAGTCAGCAATAAATAATTACACATATTTAATCTTATTAAGTCAGCAGATTTAAGCATATCTTTAAACACCAAGCCTCATCAAGGCCTTAATTAAGAGTGCTACTGAACTGTAGGGCCAGCAGTGGAAAGCTGAGAATTTTATATGTAAATATCATCAGGTTCAAAATTAAGTCAATATTTTTTAAGTCAAGATACTGTGCTAAGTAATATTCCATGCATGCGTAGAGTTATACGTAACAGTGTTGAATCCCTTTAACCTTTAACTGTCTCAGGTAGAGAGGCTAAGCCTATAGCACTTGGATAACCACAGCCCTTGCTGGCTTGCATAGGTTTTGGGGGGGCAGTTTGAGTATTTTTTATTAGATCAGATCTCAGATCCAACCAGCTCGGATAGCTCTCAGGAATATGTGTGATTAACCAGGCCAGCCACAACATGTCACCAGCACTCCATACAAGCAGCTCTGCTACTGCAGGGGAACAGGGCCTCTGTGCTTACAAAGGGGGAAAGCAGTGTGCATCCTGTAGCTGGAAGAGGGAAAAAGAGGATCAAAGGACAGAAAAGAGACTTAACAGCAAGATGACAGGAGAGGAAATGGAGATTTCAGGAAAAATTATTGCAGAGCCAGTGAGGCTAGCAGCAGGTCAGGTGGGAGCTGCCCTGCTTGCTCATGGAGCTGCATGGGCACAAGGAGAGGAAATGTCCTAGTCTCTAGGGTGTCACTGGGCTTTGCAGGCTGCAACTTGAAAACACTCGTTTCTTCATCTTTGCTTTCCATTTTAAAGCACTGTTTCTCCTCCTGCTCATATTAAGCCTTTCCTGCTCAGAACCAAAACCACTCAGTACAGTGATGAATTCCCATTTCCAGTGCTAGATCAAGAGTGGGGACGACAGTCAAGTACATGAGTCACTTGTATTGCAGAGCAGATTCTTCACCTGAGAATGTGCTGGGCTCCTGTGAGGTGTTTCCTCTGCAGTCCAGGGGTCCCTTCTGTCCATGGAAACCACCCAGTCAGGTGCCTGGATGTGGATTTAGCAGACATCTCTCCCATGACTGCAGGGAGGGTGGTTGAGGCTGTGCTTAGCACCAAGCAGTGGATATTTACTAACAGAAATACTTTGTCAGAAACACAATGCATGAAAATGATCGAGCCTTGGCAGCTAATGCAAGTGTAAGGAAAATACATCTCAGTGCAATGAACTGAGAGCACTCATAAAGCATGGCCTTTGCAAGGGGCTAGTAATCTTTTCTTGCAAAGTTTGTTTGTGAGGATCAAGAAATGTGGACTGTTCAGGATCCCAATGGCTGAGCATCATGAGCATGGAGTGGCTGCGATAGCCCTTGTGCCTCTCAGCTGCCTGCACAAGGTCTCGAAGCACTGATGGGGATCAAGGGTTTCATTTGGGGTCCTGATGGGTTTGGAAGGGAAAAGACATGATGCAGAAAATTCCAGCTTCATAGTGGAGCTCCCCGCTTCAGTCCACAGCCCTTTCAGAGTCACTGGGTCACGTCACTGCTTGGCCAAGTGGCATGGGAGACAATCCTTCTGCAAGCATCTGGAGATGCCCAGCTCTGCAGGTTAGCAGGACCACATTGTATGTGCTGGTACCACTGGAAACATGGCAGGGGTGATTACCAGACATTGTCTGTGATTTAAGCAAGCATAATGCATTGAGAAACAGAAAAAAAGGATGCATCTTTGTGGATTTTCTGTTTTGGTGCTATCGGGTTATATATCTTTAATTCCCAATTTATAGGATGATATACAGTGTACCTATGGGTGTGCATTAGTGTGTTCAAAATATACCCTTTAATGCTTTTATATGGGGAGAAAACCTGAGGCCAGGGAGGGGAAAGCCATTTCTGGCAGACACAAGCTTGAATTGGCTTGCCTGACGCTACATGGATTTGGGGACTCTGAGGAAATTGAGAATGATTTGGTGAGAGGTGTGATGTTGAAGTACAGCACTTCAGCACATGTTATGCCAGGGTATCTCACTGGGCAGTGAGGAGCCTGGCAGCCAGCACCAGGAGGGTTGTAATTCCACTGTCAAGCCCAGCAGAAAGGCTGGTGGGTGGGCTGGGATCTCTCTGTAGATGAAGTGAAGTCTTGGTCAGCCAATTTTATCATGAAACAAAGCCTGAGAAGTGTAAGGAGGTGTTCTGGCTGTTTTTCATAAAACTCTTTTTCTCTAATATGAGCTACTAAATGCAATTATGTACTGAATAGCAAAGTGATGGATGCAGTAAATAAAAACGGGTGCTGTTCATGCTGTCTGATTACAACTGCCTGATTTAAAGGCTTTCTTTTGGGATCTTTCTATAGGCTACGGATAGATGTTCCCCCAAAGCATTCCCCCAAAACATCGCAGCAGTGATGTGAGTGTTCTGAACTATCCTCCTTCTCCTTGTGACTCTGCAGAGACACTGTTTGTATGTGATCCCCAGGAGGAAGAAAGTCACTTCCTTGGTGTTCAGGTGGATGCCTTGGTTTTGCAGTTTCTGAGCTATTTTTAGTGGTGTGTGCTCATCCTGATACCCAGCCCTCCAGGCTGCCTGCACTGTGTCAGGCTTGCTTGCTGTGAGTGTACCGGGGTGTTTGAGACAAGCTCAGGAGGCTCCGTGCTGCCAGTGTAAGGACATCAGCCTGAGAGCAAAGCCAGGTTCTGGTTCATGCTGCCAGAGAGGTAAACCCAGAGCTTTATGGAACAATGCATGCAGCACAGCTAGGCCAATTAACTTGGAAAAGGATTACAGTGACACTGGGATGCAGCTGTGACAAGTTCAACATCTGATGGCCACTGTGTAATGTAGCGCTGATGCTAATATGCAAAGCATCCCAATTTGTCAATGAATTAATGAAACCCGGACGATGAACTCAGTATGGACGATTAAAACATTTAAGGCAGCATTGATTTAAGGCCAACATCTCTTACAGATATTGGGAGAAGGAGAGGAGGATTTGAGACTCAGCAGTGGCCCTGTTGCAGGCACTGAAGGTTTTGGGGCTGGAATGGCCACAGTGCAGGAGGCACGGCTCCCCAGGGATGTTCATAAGGAGACCCCGGAGGATATTGCTGTGCTAAAGCAAGGTGTGAGTGGCTCACACAGATGAAGAACAGGCAGTGACAAATCTGAAGCACATTGTCTTTATATCTGTGTCGGGGACAGGTTTGGCAGCTCAACTCCCACTGCAGAGCTGTCGCTCAAAGGAATCCTCTCACAGCTCTGCATATGGGCTGAGTGATGTGCGACTGGTTCCACTGCCAGCCTTCAGATGTGTCACGGTCTCCTGAGCAGCAATACAGGTGTTTTGGTTTCTTAAAACAAGGTTCAAGTCCAGGAGAAGTTCTCCAGTGCTATCTCAACAGCAAATCCTGTCTTTCTGTGGCACCTTGCCACCACAGCTGGAGAATTGTGCTTACCTGTGCCCAGCTCCTTCCCTTCTGGAGCAGCCTTTTGTCTGCCCTCTGCCTCTCAGTTCCTTTGCTGGCAACCAATGTGCCAAGATGCCAAAATAAGGGGAATTTGGACAGTAAAAGCTGCTTTTTTTCCCTCTCCTTCTCAGGGTCCTCCTGTCAGCCAAGTCACAGCTCTGTCTCCTGTGTTTGCCTGGCCATGGGGCTGAGCATGAACTCATGAAACTAAAGTGACCAGTGAAATGTCATTGCAGCAGCATTTATTTATTTGTTTGTTTGTTTTTCTTATTTTATTTCAAACTCCTGTTTTTTAGTTCTTGCAAGACATTTGCAAAGAGAGTGGCTAAATTGATCAGGCACTTGACTCATTAGATCTTAATTTTAAAATACTGCTTCGGAAATAAAAATTCTCAAATTATTGGGTGTATAAAATGTTTCCCATTTTTCCATCATTAACTAAAGCAGTTTCTCACTTTGATGCTGAAGAACCTAAACCAAGATTTGTCAAGCATGTATATCACCCTGCCTGGAGAACTGTAACTGGAGTTGGATCTTTGTTTGCCCTGGGGTCAAGGGCAATTTCATCCATCATACCTTTGTCACCCTAAACCCACAAGCAATACCTGTGGAAGAAATAAACATTTTAGTTTTCCCCTTCGTGTTACAGTATCACCTATAAGCAAGCAGCCATAGTTGGGGTCAAAATGCAGGCCTGTAGCCTGAACACTTGTGGAGAGGGAGCTGAATAAGCCAACAGGAGCAAACACCAGTGGGGTGTAAAATACAGCCTGGAGTTGGAAAGATCAAAAGGTACTGGTTGCATGCCTCTCTGAGCTGCTGTGGCCACAGTGGTGATGTCCTGTGCTTTGTCATTCTTCTGGTTGTGCTGAATTGCTCCTCCTTTGCACCCTCCAGTGTGACTAGCTGCTGGTGCAAACCTTGCTGCCCTGCTTTGGTTTTGCTTTGATAGTTTTTCTGCTAAAGGTCCTTGGAAGCTCCAAACTGAGTCAAGAGGTGGATTTGACTTGGTATTTTTAGGAAATGGCTTCACCAATAGTGGCACTGGGAGCCTTGTCACATGAAGTCAGAACACATGCCTTGCCATGAAAGCTGAAGTGGGCTAGAAATTCATGCATGGCTGAATAAGATAATATGAATATACAGTATATATATTCACATAATATATAGATGAATATACAATAGGATTTTGAGGAGGAGTCAGGGAGTCTGGTCCTTGTGCTGTAGAGCCCTTATCCAAAGTGCCATCTGCCTTTTCGCTGTGCTGGAGTCACAGAGTGATGGGATTTGGTGTTTGCAGAGTTACAGCCCCTTCCTTAACTGGGGCAAGGCACCTGCATTGGCTTTATGTGTCCTGTAAAACACTACCTTAATCTAAAACTGCATATAACGAATAACAAGGATGGTACTGAAATCAGCCAAGAAGTGTCCATGGACCCCATCGGGCTGTCAGCAAACAACCAAGACATCAAATGAACCTGGGAGCAGAGCAGCTGGGACAGGATGGGGATCTGATCCCACATCTTTGAAATAGCTGAACTTCATTTTTACATCGTGTAGTACACAACACCTCTGACAAGTCAGCGAGAAAAGCCCACTCTATCCTTTTAGCACATTTATTCTACATATTTTGTTGTTAATGAGGACAAGAATCAAGGTGGGATTTTGCGGTGGCTCTTTGGAGCTCACAAGGGTGCTTCTGCAGCTGCAAGCCCCCTCTGTCCCCTCACAGGGCTGTACCACTGCACCAGCTATGCTGTGCAATCAATTAAAACTGCTCAGTAATGCACATGGATTGCTTATTACATTTTCCACCCTCTTCTTTTCATTTTTATAAGTGTTAAGCAGGCAAATGCAGCTTTTGCAGAAGTCCTGGCTGGAAGTCAGTAAAAGCCATTCGGCCTGCCCATCTGTCTAAATGTGTTTGTAGTGAAATGCCAGCAGTGTTGGCAAACTCAGAGGATGGGGATCCTCCAGGCATCTCCCTTAAATGACACTTTCAAAGGCAGATCTACATACACACTGCATCAGACATTGTTTAGAGAGCACACATAAAATCCCAGTTAAAGGAATCACATTCAGTAATATTTTCCCTCTATTCGTTCTGGGTCAGTGTGCATTATAGAAGGGGCAGAGATGACTGTGTTGCGCAGTTTGATGAGATAACAGCAAAGGGAAAACAGATGAGTTCAGAGAGACAGGAGATGGAAGATGCTGAGAAGTTTTGTAGAGCACGGTAAGATTTGCTGGATATCATTCAAAATAATTGTGAAAAGCATAACTGAAATGATAGAAGCAGAACAAATCTGAAGATCACATTTTTGTGGCAAAACATTACTTTCAGGTAACATTGATTTGATTTGAAAAGGAGTTTCAGAGGAGTAAATACAAATGAAATATGAACGGTGTTTTCAGAATTCTCTGTGATACAGAATGATGTAGGAATTAGTCCTTATTGTGTTGTAAGTAATACAGACTATGATGTCTAATTAAGATTTCTAAACATTTTTCATTATAAGATTATGCTTTTCGTTTGGCTATAACTTTATCAAACATTAGCTCTTTGCAGGGAAGTTTTTCAGCTTGTGTATGAAAATCATACATAGTCATATGATATTTGCTTGTATGTAGCAATGCAAATTTGCAGCTAACAGAATGCAGTTATTCTTGGGAATAAATTTGAAGAAAAGCAGGTGATTTTTCTATATTCTAGAAATAACTAAGGATGTTTTGACTAGAAGAATCTCCATGCTTTGGAGTGCAAGCCCCAGGTCTGACTGCAGAGCTGCTCTCCAGGCTGTATCATTCCTATTTAAAACCCCAGTCTGGGTGAAGCAATAAACCTGAAAGAGGGAAGAGGCCCAGCAGTTCCTTTCCCAAAGGATTCTGCCAGGGCTCAACACAGACCCTGTGTGCTGTGTGTGCTGCTCCGAAGGGTGATAGGAGAAACCAGGCTTTCCCCCTCCCTGCCCATCCTTCTGGGATGCTGGGTGCAGCCTGGTGATCTCTGTTGCAGAAGGGATGGACCATGCTGGGATACTGCCAATGTGAAAGGTGCATGGAAGAGAGGGATGAAAGTGTTAAATGAGAGTCTGGGGGCTAAATTTTCTGTCGGGGACACATCTCATTGGATTTGGGCACTATGTGGGGAGATGCAGAGCCTGAAGATCTGGGATGGGAACTGGGGTATGAGAGAACCAGGATGGAGGTGGAGCAGAGAGGATGGAGAAGGGAGGACTGGGGTGAGACAGAGCTCAAGTGGAGAAAATGGTACTAGATGGGGAGCAACAACAAAAAAAGCAGAAGTGGTGCTAGTGAGGATGGAGGAGATAGCCTAAAAGCCTGCTAGAGAACGCTCCTCCAAGGCTTGGAGCTGGCCCTAACTTGCCTTGGTTGGAGAGAGCAGGAAAACCAGCTGAAAAAGTCTGGTTCATGTTTCCCTCTAGATGCTGCTTCTCTCACAGGATGCACCACGTTCTGCTCACCATCACCCAAAGTGACAAAGTCTGTCATCTGAGGCCTAAACTCCCACTTCTGCTCTCTGCTGTCACCCTGGGCTCTCCCAGGTCCCATGGGGTGAGGACAGCTCCTCATCAGCAAGCTTTGCTTTTAAACATCAGAGGAAAAGACACACTGTTTGATTTCAAATGCATTTCCAGGGGCAAGGTCTCCCATGGCCAGGCCAGAGACTCTGCCCAGTGTCATTTGATTTCCTCCTTCATTTACATTACACGCTGGTCTTCAGAGACACTGACTGACAAGTTTCTTTTGCAAGAAGCTAGCCCCAGTCAGAGCTGTTTTGCCCAGCTGTGGGATGTGGTCTGAGAAGCCAGAGGTGTTGGGGCATAGTACCAGTTCCCCTCTTCCAGCTGCATAGCAGTGACTGTGGGGGGAGGTTGAAGCAGATAAGTGGAGTGATGGTGCTGGAACCCACCAGAGCAAGATTTGCTGGAGCTCATTTACTGTCACCTCCAGTTAATAACCTCAAGGGAGTATTTTAAGGTTGCATTTGTTCGTATCTGTAAGAAATTAAAATACTTCAGTGACACAGCTGTGGAAAAGTACAGGATGAAATTTGTGAAGGATTTAGATGCACTGTGTAAGATGTGTTGATTGATGAAGAACAGAAGCTTGTATTCCAATGGATTTGTGCATTTTTTCCCCCTCCATCACCTCCTCCCTCTGTATCACAAATGCCACCCAGTGAGTGGCATTGCTGGTGGCTGGCTGAAAGTGTCCTCACCTGCCAGAGATGGTGTAACTCTTGGGAAGACTGTCTCCAGAACACCAATTCATGCCTCTGATTTCTATTACACTTGTCAACACAGCTTTTTGAAGGACATTGTCACAGTTTGGTTGAAATTGAGGGTTTGGGATAAGCAGTGATGGAGAGACAGTGTGGTTACTGCAGTGTCATCTTTTCTTTAGTAACCTTGCTAAAGATCCTCCTTGTCACCAAGGAATGAGCACCATCCTGTCTTGGGAGCCCCCGGGAAACCCTGCTGTCTTCAGGGAGTCCTGTATCTTGCTGCTTGCACACAGGCAAGGATGGAAGAGTGTTACTTTGCTGTATATTAAATGAATATATATAATAAAGGTAAGGAGGATGCAGAGCAAGTTTTTGTAATGTTCTTTATTACTGGCATTTTTTTCTTCAAATTTTTTTCTCTTTAGAACATCATTTTGGGGTCAACTTATACCACAGTGCTGGTACCCATTCAATGGAGTCAGATACATGATTTTGGATTGGGCCTAGTGACTTGAAACAATTTTACTCCTGATGTAGACAAAAGCAGAATGTAGCTGTAAAAGTCTATAAATAGCAAAAGCTAGGTTCTCACTAAGTCCGTAGCATTTTTTGTGGCATTCACCTTGCATAAATAAAGACACTTCCATAAATAAAGATAAAATTTAATAAGCCTCAGAAAGGTTAGACTGTTTCCACTGGATTTTATGTCTGTTGCATAAATCCTCCCAAGTAATTCCATACTTTGTGCAGAGATATTTTTTTATAGTATAAATTCTATTAACACTCTCATGCCATATGTACCATATATTAAAATGAACAGCCTCCTGCACTCCCAGTAAATCACTGGCATCCATCCCTGCTTCCCAATCCCATTGGCATAGATCCATTGGGCAGTGTGGTGGTAGGAGGTCCTGTGCGGAGACTTGGGACTGCATTCAGCTGTGAAACCAGCCTGCCTGGGCTTTATCCCTGGCTATAGTGCTTTCCTCCCTCTATAAAAGATGATTGCTGTGATCCCATGGTGAAGATGCTGGACTCATTGCATTGGATCTTCTCTTCTCTTCTCTTCTCTTCTCTTCTCTTCTCTTCTCTTCTCTTCTCTTCTCTTCTCTTCTCTTCTCTTCT